>JAQFXL010001477.1:0-11810 GCA_034693445.1 Edwardzetes edwardsi | reverse complement strand
TACGTAATATGAACAAAATGAAAGTCAAAGTGATTGAGTAAATATTGGCTTCAAATGGTTGCAAACTCTGTCCATACTGTCCATACATTTGTTAATAATTGGCACAACTTTTATCCCAAAACAAACTCTTCTGAATCGGAGACAAAAAGCAATTCAAATACAAATATCTTAAATATTAATAATTTTAGTTTCGATAACAAGATTTGTTTGTATTGATCGACGAATGACAATAATGAACCAATTAAAATAAAGCATAAATAAATGTGCAAGGTATTGTTTGTTCAAAACAAGTAGGCCTTAAAATAAATTAGAGAAAGTGTTAATCAGAAAGAATTAAACCAATTATTTTAAGAGCAAAAAAGCGAAAGACTAGAATCTGAAGAAATCTCAAGTCGTGAGCGACTAATTGAATCGAAGCAATTTGAGCAATCACATTAATCTGATATTTGTACTGCTATTACAAGCTTTCCAAATGAGTTAGGTTATATTCACTATTAGTCAGGTGCCAAATAATGTTCTTATAATTAAGATAATCATTGTTTTCCATTCTAATCAGAGAGGGCTGACAGTTGACCCAATGTCTCCACTATAGGTTAGAACACAATAGGCTTCAGTGAAAGTAACCATTAATTTAAATGACATCTAAATTACAAAAAACGGTCAAAAACTGAGTCTTATTGTAAATTGAATCGAATTGTTTGTGATGTACTGGATTACAGTTGCAATACATTATTCCATTATTCATATCAATTGAATGCCTGTTCTTTTAACTGTTCTTTGCATTTGATTGCTCTGAAACAGTTGATGGCTGAACAAAAAGGATTGGCTAGTTTATTCCTTACCTGAGCAAATAAATAGAAATTTCTTGTTAAATAGACAAACATCACAGCATCAAAACTAGACTCAACTTGAATTCAACTTTTGTGCCAGTGTATTTTGTCATGTTAGTCCAATGAAATCCTATTTTTTGAGTATTATTTGCTAAGGTATCACTCAAAGCTTGATAATTTAATAATTTTACAAATAAAGTGGGTACTTAAAGTAATTGCGCTGGCTAAAACACAAAATAACTCATAAGTTACTTGAATTTTTAAATTAAAATTTTAATGGAAACAGAATTAATGCATAAGTTTAAGGTTTTATTTTTTTAGAGGTGCATAAAACCCCTGATCGCCAATTAATTGGTATAATTCGGTGCTTTTCGACACTTAAGTCATTTAATTCAAAGCATTTTTTGATTTATTGCACCGACCTTTTGATATGTCAACAGCTCTGGCGGTGTCTCTAATGCTTTTGAATACAAAGTAATGCTTCTCTTTGTATTCACTAACATTTTACTAACTTTTGCGACGGTTTTTGGTGTGGCCACTTTGATCTTTCGGCCAGTTTTCGGTCTGAGCATAGCTTTTCCTCTTTCCTCATATTTTTTGATTAATTAATACAATTCTCGACTCTTGTGTCCAAATTTTCGGAAGTATGGAATGGTTTCAAATTTATTTCGATTTGCAATTTTAGTATAAAAAATGCTCAAAATTTTTCGCGAGTGTCTGCCTATCTTTGAACGTCATTCCCTGAAAAATTGATTCTTGGGATCAAATAATTCGACTAATTTATTGTTTATAGCAAAGTTAGACAAAAACAATGCAATGGTTCGCGCTCTTTTACCCAGCGCAATTACATTCAGTGCCCCATTTATTATAAGTTCTCGAGTTCTGATTGAAAAATATTCAATGAGATGTGTATTTGACAGGTTATTTAAGACTAGATTATCTTAGAATAAAAGCTATTGATAACATTTTTGATGTTTTTATATAAAATTAAATGATAACAAAATAATTTTAAACATTTGTCACTCAATCCAAGTGTCGAGCATTTGATTTATAATTGAATATTGGGTTAAAATTTTAGAATAACTAATATTTGGTTAATATTTAAGTTTAATTATAAGCGACTCTTTTTTAGCCACATTTCGACATAAAGACAATTAAAGACTGGACTTAATTTGTATTAATTGTTGAGAGACGGGAATGAAGTCCAAGAGTTCTTCTAATCTCTGTAACGACAATACATTCGATACGGTTTCCATTTGGAGGGAACAGAAATCGTTAATTCAGGTAAGAGTTGGGCATTAATTTTGCCTCAATTTCTTAAATACCACTAAAAACAAAAGAGAAGACAATTTTTTGCTAATAAAAGCCGTTTCTCTTCAGCAAAGTTTAAATTTTCTGCGCAAACGTAAAATCGATAGCGTCGGCAACAAAGCCGGTGACGACCAATCGATAAACGGAAATGATTCAACAGATTCGAGTTCAATCTATGAAGATATCGTTGAGTCGCCATCCAAATCCAAAAGACTTAAAAACCAGACCAATACTTCTACACGAAAGAGGAAAAATGCTGTATGTCTTCAAACTTATATTCTTTGCATTATTCACATAAATCCATCAGTTTTTCCATTCAATTGAATTCAAAATTGAGAATACATTTAAATTTAGTTTGAAAACCAAACACTCGATTTGGTATAAGAAAGCATTGAATTAAACAAATCATTGAAAAATTCTTTCATTTATTTCAATCAAACCCTCCATAAGTCATGTCTTGAGTTCTTATATCAAAGAAGAAAAATTGAATTCACATCGAATTCACTCTTATACTCGAATCACATCGATTCGACCATTTCCTTGTAATTATTACCTTAATCATATTATTTTGAATTGACATCAATTTGGAATTTAATTAATTAATTCAAATCATAGATAAATTGATAGATAAAAAATTTATGTTTGCTTATTATCACATCTCAGAGAACAAACAAACTAATAAACGAATATAATCATGCTTAATTAAGAAATTTTTACTTCATCTTTACTATCAGTTTTTTAGCTCAACTTACTTAACTTAACCTTACTCAACTTCAAGGCATAACTCATTTTCATGCAATTATTTGATCCATGATATGAATAATGATATAAATGCAAAAGAATTAATTGAATTGAACTTAAATTAAAACTTAGGAATTAAAGAACAAAATGATTTGTTGAACATAAGAAGTTATCGCCCTGATCATTTTTCTCGTTTTTTGGCGAAAATCTTTTTTTTAGACTCTGAAGGAAATTATTCTTTCTATGAATTAAAGCTTTTCTATAATCGAATGTCATTTCAGACAAACATTTTATGAATACATTTCCGAAAACGTTACCGAAAATTATATAAAAATTTATGAAAATTCATTTGAAATGTCGTTTAATTCAATACAATAGAAGTCATCGAAAGATCAGTCGATTTATAATAAAAAAAAAGTTCAATAAACTGCTGTCAAAAACAGACCATTAAATTACATTAATTCTATACAGACTTAGTTTTCAAGAATTAGAGAAACCCAAAGTAAATTAGCAAGCCAATTTTAATCAAGTATCAATTTTTGTTATTTCATGAAAGAAAAGGAAAGTTTGTAAATCACTCATTCGTTACAACTAAAAAAGTCCCAAATTTTAGTTTTTCATGTCAATTCAAATATATTGAGACTACTTCATTTATCACTTCATCTATTACATTTGATTTCATGTTTAAAATTTAAAAAACCCCCTTTCAATTAAAGTGCCCCTACATCTTTTCACAAACGATAAATTTGTAGTATAGCTACGGGTTTATACAAATTGATGACAATATTCGGATATTAGGCCTCTAATTATTTTAATGAAATATGACATGAATTCAATGAATCGAAAATTGTTTGTTTCTTATCCTTTACCGAAATAATTGTTTGAAAGCAAAGACTAAATAAATTGATTGATTGAACAATTCAGGTGAGTGCGAGGGAAAGAAACTTAAGGCGATTGGAAAGCAATGAAAGGGAGAGAATGCGAATGCATAGTCTTAACGATGCCTTTCAAGGCCTTCGGGAAGTCATACCACACGTAAGACTTGAACGGAAACTGTCAAAAATAGAGACCTTAACTCTGGCCAAAAACTATATAATGGCGTTAACGAACGTCGTGTGCAGTCATAGGGGAGAGACTTCTCCATACGAAATGCAGAACACTTGTATGGCATCCACTTCTTCGGATGAAACCATTAGTAATGACGACAGTTTCAACAACAACGACAACGAAGGTTAGACACTTATATTACCTGTACACTAGTCTTGCAATTAATATTTTAGAGACTATTTCACGATTTAATAGATAAATAAACATTCATTCGAATCATATGACTCATTCCCAGCGCTTCATAGACTTTGCTACCATTCCTTGCGCTACCATTCCTTGCGCTACCATTCATTTCACTGCCGCTTTCAAGTGTTTGTTTTATTCGTTTTGAAAACTTAGTAACACTTAGTTTTGGCGAAGAATTACTGAAAAAATTTATTTGGATTTATGTTTTCGGTCCGAATATATGTTTCTTTAATAAAAGCATTTATTTATAAGACTTATAAGTTATAAGTCGTTTCAAAACTTATTTTCGTTAAATTTATTACTAATTCCTCGATATGTCAATCGATTTTTGATCTCTCATTTTATTTCGTTTTCTAATTGATTCCGAAGAAAATTCTTCTGAGACACGAAAAGCTAGGGATTGAAAACTAGTAAATATTTTATCTTTGCTTTTATTCTATAAAAGATTATATTAGAAAAGAGTTTTAATCGAATAAAAATATTATAAGTAATATAAGTTTGTTCTTAATTTCAATTTTATTTCACTCAGAGATTCCGACATTTAATGGAAAGGACTACAAAAATATCACATCTTTTGAAGAGAATAAAGTTCTTAATGGAGTGAGTAATGCAACAGTTGTTACGGTTGGCCACAAATTTATTAAAAGTGAAAAACAGGATCAATAATGTTGTAATCGGAGAGACTATCAAAAGCTGCTCTTATAGTCAATTATAAATGAATTTTCCGTCAAATAATTCAATTGTTAACGACTTTTAAATTTTATTAATTTTTGTTATATATATGATTACAATAAAAATGAGGGAAAGTCTGTAAAAAATTGATGCTTTTCTGCCAAAAAGATCTCATTTCAAGATTGGTTTAATAATGAGTGCGAATATCGATTATATGTTTATTTTATTATGTTTTATGACTAAAACTGTTGATATTTTATCTTTAATTCATATATATATTTAATGTCGTTTTTGTGATCAATTGATTGATTGTGAGAAAATCGACTCAAATTGGAAATACATAACTGTATTGAGTCTTATATAATATACTTTCATATTTCATATTCTTGTAATTTAATGGATATCTGTATAAGTAATATATGAAATGTTGTTCTATGAGTCCATATATCAATAGTCCAATAATTTATTGCCAAAAATAACTATCGACTCATTGCTTGCAATCAAACATCAAAACTATTCTAATTGACTGCAAAATAGACAAAAACAGTTCAAAACAGTTGAAAACTTCTGAGTGTTTCATATTTAAGGATTAAATAAGTGTTTTCTCCAAATGGTTGTCCGAATATAATGTTTTATTATAGATGTGATCATAACTTACATTATAATAGATTTGATTATCCGTTAGTGTCTGTTACTTACAAGGGTATATTATCAGATGTTGTTTTCGCAATTAATTAATCATGTACAGAATATCACACAATTGCTTGTATCGCATATTTGTGGCATATTTTCGTATGGTTTTCAATATATAATTAATTATATTTCGATGGGAAACACATCTGCTTTACTCAATAATAATGATTTGAAAGCAATTTAATCATTTCATGTTCTCTACAATTATTAATAACTCTAATAACAGAAGCGATGCATAAAACCAATTGATTTCAATATTATTCTAATTCTAAAGTCATTCTATAGTTTTATTTAAATTTATTTTCAAATGTTGTCACTTTTCAAATCCAAGAATAAAACTCTTTTCTCTATCAATAAACTAGATCATTCTCAATGCAAATCTGAGTTTCTTTACCTTTCATTTAAAGTGAACTCGTTTTCAAAATAATTACTATTTCCCTGAATACCAGCAAATCTATTTGAAATTAGCATGATTAATTTGCCATTTGAGCTAGTAGCCTGTGTGTGCAATCATAAAACGTGTGAATCGTTATAAATAATTAAACTTGAATAATTGCTTTTCTACCTTGTTTGAATTATTGAAATCCGGCACAAATGCAAAAAACAGTTGTTATTATTGATAACAATAATGTCCAACATATTCATTGATATTCTCGACTAAAAGTTTGAAATCTTGATTAATAAGAGATAAATGTTCTGTTTGTAAATAAAACTGATTTTTCAAATACACAGAAGTCTTACAAAAAAAAATAAATCTCTTCTTTTGAATATAAAATTCAATTGAAATGACTTTAAATTCGATTATAAATTTTTTTTATAGAAATAAAAGAGATTGGAGTGAAATAAATGTCAGACACAAATGAACACAAATTCTTTCCCTTCATTTTCAGCGATGCACAGGATATCTGACCCCATGTAAACAGTGAAGTCATCAATAATCAAAAATACAGTGAAAAATCGTTATAACGAACAGTCAGTTGCACCAGCTTTTGGTTCGTATTAACGAGAATTCGTATTAAGCGGAGATTTTAACATTGAAAGTATAGGCAAACCAACCAACTACTTCTCTCAGTTTGTTCGTATTATCGAGATATTCGTCTTAAGCGGGTTCGTACTAACGAGTTTTGACTGTATCCAGTATCTGTCAATTAAAGCTGTTAGAACTTAGAGTAAGCTCATTTGAAAAAGTGAAAAATGAAAGGTATAAATAGAAGTTTTTTAATTTTTCTTGGTCATCGAAAAAAGAGAATGGGGTAAATATGTTCACTTCTCTCAGTTTCACTGATTGTCAGGTAAGTTATGGCAAAGTTTATGAAAAATCAATGCATTCATTCAATTCATATATTAATTCCCTTCAGAACTGTTCAGTGAAAGTGAAATAAAATCTCTAAAATGGGAATCGAAATGAAATGAGTTTTTGGTTATGACTGAAATCTACAAAACATATCAACAACTAATTGAATGATTCGGATCTTCTTTGTGTCAGCAAATAGTGTGCATAAGTCTTGGAATCTGTATCTCAGTGGCAATCAATTAGATTAACTAAAATAAAGGCCAAATGGATGTTCGCCACAAATGATCTCAAATGTATCGTTAGTTAGTTATCAGCTCTTTGTTATAGAACTACAATAAGTCAAATGAAAGCATCCTTTTAACTGAAACTCCCATTAAATGACAGATAATTTCGAACTCATTATTCCCTTTACTGTTTTGGCCAAACAAATAACTAAATTCAATAGAGTAAACAAGAAAACCCCTCATTTATCACTACAATGTACTGTTATCATGGTGGAAATATCAAAATTGTATTTTTATGATACAGAATACACAGAACATACAGAATAAATGAAATCTTAATAATTAAAAATATCAAATTTCATAGTTTTATTCAAATTCAGAATTATCATGTTACTTTAGATATATTGTGAATGAAAAGATGAAAAATGATATAATCAATTCTGAAGAGAGAAAAACTCATAAAAATATTAAGAAAGACATAAAAAAACTAATGGATTCGGAACTGTTGTATGAATGAAATGAATTAGTTTTGAGTGCATATTATGTGATAAGTCTTTTGGTTTTAATTCAAGAAAATCTACAAAATATGAGATAAAAATCAAATGAAATGAATTTTCATCGACAGAACTAAAATTGAGCTGAATTTCAGCCAATTAATAGAGTAAATGGTTGAGCAGTGGGTATATAAATAGATTGGAGAGCCGTTAGGGGTCGACTTTGAATGTAATTAATTAAAAGTCCGTATTTCAAATTGAAATTAGATTCTGTAAAATAGACTAATATTGAGACAAATTCAGTGAAGCGACGAATAATTCATTTCAAAAACTGATTTCAGTTGGACTACGATTTGGAATATATTTCTCATTCAACTCCTACTCGACATAGACTTCAAATTGAAAAGTTATTTGTGATTTCACTCTTCTATATGTGTTTAAAGATGTATTGAAATGTTAGAAAAACTAAATTAGTTTCAAAAGCAATGAATGTTCGGAGAAACTCAGTCACAGTATAAGAAAGTCTTAGACTCGGCTTTAGTTTTGTTTGAAATTTTTCGTTTGCGATAAAACCGTGAGATATGAATAGAAGGCATATAATAGTAAAGCAAAGCAAAACTCCAAGAAAAGGAAATGAATTAGTTTTTCCTGCATTTGAAGCGAAAACTTACTGATAAAATTCAGTTCTATATACTACACACTCTCTGAACAGTTTATAACCCAAATGGTGTTAAATGAAATCACTAACGACTCAAACAACAAACGAAAGTTCGAAGGCTTTTAAAACCAAATTCTTGTGTTTATCTTACTATCAAAACCAATCACTCAACAAATGGTTAACAATTCCGTTAAGCACTCGACTCACTCTACTATTCATTATTATATTCACTCAGGACTTATATTTCAAACAATTTTAGTCCAGTCCTCTCAGCCTTTATGTTACTAACAATAGATTCAAACAATCCGATAAAAATGTCTTTTTATTTAATCAAAAATATAATTTTATCAATAGTTTTGACCCAGGTCTTAATAGTGAATTGCCGTAAAGGTTCAAGTCAAAAATATAGACAGAGAAATGTGCTGGTTCTATTCGGTGCGTTCAGAACTGACTGATTTTATTACGAAATGATGAAAAATGAATTCAATTATGTTTTAAAACAAAAATTTAATTTAATTTGTGATCAATAAAGCGGATGACGCGGGCAGAGAGACTCCAGTTTATAATAACTCAATTTGCAAGACTCCTAACTTAGAAAGACTCGCAAACAGGTAAAAGAAAGACTCAATTTTTAATAATTCAACTTTTATTTAGTTAAGAATATTTGAATATTTAATTTGATGACACATTTGATGACATAAACCAATCGACAGAAGTGTAGTATTTACAGAAGCGTTCACTTCTGTCAGTTCATGTTCTCCGAGTCGAGCGGCGCTCTTAACTGGATTACCCGCACATCAGAATGGAATGTATGGTCTCCACCAAACTGTCCATCACTTCGACTCATTTGATTCGGTTAAAAGTTTGCCAAACCTTCTTAAAAAGAACGGTATTCGCACAGGTATTTACTTGTCTGACTAATATTGACTCTCGCCTTAAGTTAAAAGCATCGATGATTAAACATGGCCTTTTCCAAAACCAAAGGCATAATAGGCAAGAAACATGTCGGTCCCCAATCAGTCTACTCCTTTGACTTTGCCTACACTGAAGAGAATTATTCGATAAACCAAATCGGAAGGAATATTACTCACATCAAGAATTTGGTTCATCTTTTTCTAAGCGATAACGACTCGAGGTATTAACACAATATGTTCTTTGATGGAAATACATTTAATCTTGATCGTTTTGTTGATTGAAGCAGTTTTGAGTGCATGTATTAAATCAAAATTTAATTAGGAATTAAAAGAGCGATCATTAATTTTATGCTCATTTTTTTAATTTTCTAAATTGAAAAATAGATTATCTGAAGAGAATACAAAAAGAAGAAAACAATGGTTTATCTGGAATTAGCCAGGGTCTATTTTTTTAACAAATATCTCTATGATTTTTAAGTGTGGATTATGGAAACCAAAACGATATGCTAGAGCAATTTTCTTAATTTACTTATGATAGTCTACTAATGTAGGCTTAATAAATAAAAATATATAAAAGCACCTTGAGCCTAAAAATTCTAGAGGATTTTATCCTAATTTGGGTACTTTTGGAGGTTTTTCTTGTTTAACTTGAAACTGGTTTATCTCTGAGAATCGACCTAGGTCACTTTAAGACCATCCATCAAGTAAAACCCGATTAAATATGACTTTGATAACTATCCAGGTTCAAAAAATATATGAGGAATTCTAAAATAAGACACTTTTACAGCTTATTCAAAAACATCCTTTTTTCAAATTATAAGCCCTAGCCTATTATTTGATTTTCATGAAAACTCTTTGTTTGAATGAAGGTACAATCATAATGATTCAAGCAGAGATTCAGTAAAGCAATTATTGATTTGCAAGTTAAATTTCAAAATGATTGTGAATGGGTACAAAATGGCCATTTATTTTCATGAAAATTTCATCTCTATTCACCATTTTTTGTCTGAAATTTTTTAAGGGTTCTATCGAAAGCCTTGAAAACTTATAAACTGTGCCTAGGATAGTTGTACCACAGACAGAACCAAGAACATTCAATTTATACTTGTTTTCTCTTTCATTATAACAATATTCTTAACGACCCTATATATCAATTTTTATATTAATGGGATTTGTTTGTCCGGTTATTTTTCAACTCACATTTTTACAACACAGAATCAGTGAATCCCATGAGGGTATGGCAAAAGTATTGCAAAGACATTAATAGGTCATTTTTACTACCAAGTTCACCTCCATAAAGTAGATGACCATCAGTGTTAAATTAAAATTCAATTCAAACTCACACCTACTTATTTCTACTCATGTGGGGTATCTTGACTATATCCTCTAGTTGATTTCTGGCTATAAAGTAGGCACTACATGTACTGTATATATATTGGTAAAAACTAGTTCTCATTCATTATTGCATGTATTGAAAGTTGCTTTCAATGCAAACAATCAGATTTAGATCACAATTTCTAAAATTATAATGAATTTTATGATTAATTAGTTTTCTAATGAATGAAAAAAGTGCCAAAGAATTGGGTCGTTGTTCAAATCGGTGGTGCATAAGGGGGTACCCCGATATCCCCACTCTATAATTTGAGCTCGGGCAGACTTCCCAATCAAGTTTTTGGAGAAAAACTTGGTAAAAATTTGGTACTTTTTGTTCTGCAGTTACACTCCTCACCTCCACTCTCAAAATTTTCTTTGAAATTATGTTTATGGATACGCACTGAGTCTGTACCCTATAATCCCAGATATTATGCACCACTGGTTTATTATTTTATAAATGAAGTGAAATTCGAATTCTTTTTCTATAAATTTTGCTCTAAAATCGACTGATTTTGTATTTTCAGGCCTTTCTTTCTTTACGTTGCATTTCATGACCCGCACCGATGCGGTCACACAAATCCAGAATTCGGTAATTTTTGCGAAAAATTTGGAAATGGAGAGCAAGGGATGGGTTTAATTCCAGATTGGAATCCAATATATTATTCATCTGAAGAAATTGAAATTCCTTATTATTTACCGAACTCTACAGTCATAAGAGAAGACCTGAGCGCTCAGTACACGACTATAAGCCGATTAGATCAAGGTTTGAATTAATTCCATTATTTTATTCAAAAAAACAAAATAAAACAAAGTTCTTGGAAAATGTCAAATTCAAAAGTCAAGCTTAAGATCCGTTTTAAAACACAAACTATGCTGGATCAAAGAATTTTAGATTATTCTAGTATAATACTCAGATCAACTGAATTCCATTATATGGAGGTTTAAAACTTAAATCTATAGTCAAAGACAGTTAATCGACTTTTCGACTATAAAAATAGACATCTCTGAGAACAAAGACAAAGATTTTAAATATTTAGACTCTTTTATTATATGAGACTAAAATTTTTTCCCAGGAATTGGACTTATTCTCAATGAATTGAAATCTTTAGAACTGTTGGACAACACACTAATAATATATTCATCAGACAACGGTCCTCCCTTCCCGATGGGTCGTACAAACTTATATGATCCTGGAATAAGAGAACCACTTTTTATTTCAAACCCACTAAAACCTGATTTTTGGCGAAATGTAAATAATTTTGAAATATTTTCCATTACTATCACTACGAATGCAAAGCAGTCCGACATTGAA
>JAQFXL010001476.1:0-11832 GCA_034693445.1 Edwardzetes edwardsi | reverse complement strand
CTCTCTCTCTCTCTCTGTCTGTCTCTTTCTCTCTTTCTCTCTCTTTCTTTCTTTCTTTCTTTCTCTTTCTCATATTTTTGACATAATAATGGGTAATAAATACAAATCAGTTTGAATTGTATCAAGATAAATTCAATAAAGTAATAACAACAATGAAAGAATTGAAAGAATAATTTTATCATCAAAATTGTTATTTAATATAACACTAAATAACAAACCATTTATTAAGTTTCAAACTTATGATTGCCTATAAAAGAAAGGCTTTTATTTTACTATTTATTATCTCATAAATAGAGTGGGAGTTATCATAAAAAAATAACTAAACTAAGAGTCAATATAAGTCTGAACTACTCTTTGAGAATTTTGAACCGAATATCTCATTGAAAATACTCTTCTCTATAGCTTTGGGGCAAATAATTGTAAAACAATTTATTATTTCTTGAGATTTATTTTCAAAATCAATAATAAAAAGTGAGACAATAGATATGAAAACTAGAAATTCGTGTTCAAAATGAAAGTTCAGTAAAACTATTGATAAAAGTGTTACACATTTTTCAAGAGCCAAATATTTGCTGTCTTTATGATTAAAGTTATTTTTGATCAGAAATTGAGTGAAAAATAAATAAATAAATAAATAAATAGAAGAAAAATCAAAAATATATGCCATTAGTGTCAAGACTTATGCCATACTTCTATATTTGCCCGAATTTATCAATCATTTCGAGGTAATATTAATATTTTAAATTTAAAAATATTCTTTACACTGACCTCGAACTTGAACATAGCATATGTTAGACCCACTGACTGTCAGACCCACTCACATAGTATTTACGCACAGATACTCTGTCATCAAAATATTGGCCCGAATTTCATATTCAAAATGTGTTTTGAATTTTAAAATCCAATTAATTAAACAAATTTTTTCGTCATTTTGTTGATGTGTTGCATAAGATCTGTAATTTTCCAACTTTTTGTCGATATTTACCACGAAAACATCTTTTAGATAACCTGGATCTTCTTAAAAAAGAAAATTTCATGTGAAATATATAGTGTAAACTCGTTTTTTAGCTTGGCAATCTAAATTCTGGTATTTGTACCGAGTTTTGCGTGAAATTGGTCATGTTTACCTTGATATTTTCTCACTATAATTGATTTATTTGTGTTTTTCCATTCGTTGCAATTTTTAGGTTATTTATAGGAAATAGTCATTAAATCTGTCGGATAGCTTGAAATCAATTATCACAAAACATGGCTCCCTTTCCCCTGTCCTCCATATAAAACACACAAAATTTTATTTGTTAGTCAGAGAGACAACAAAAATAGTAATAAATTGTGTTATAATTCGTGATTATTGCAAACATGAGGTGTGAAAGACAACACGCAATGAGCCTATAATTTAAGCCTACATTTCGCCCAAAACGCGCCATTAATTGCATTGTTTTGCACTAAAAGCAAAAAATACTAATTGTTTTTCATTGAATTTCTAATAAGAAAATCGTTTCTATGCTATAAATAGAAATAAAAACTCATTTTCTGCGCCAACTCTCCATTGGAGAGTAAGTAAAGATAATTTCGGTCCAATTATTTTGTTTTTGCTTAAGGTTTGGGTAAAATTGATTACAAAAAAACCATATTTTTATCGATCGAATTAAACGAGCATCTTTAAATGTAATCATGGGTTTGGTGCTGATCAGCACAAGTAGTTTATTACTTTGATTTTCCTAATTCGGTTTACTCCTCGATTTGCAATTTCTTTTTATTCGTCTCTCTCTCTCTCTCTCTTTCTCTCTCTCCTCTCTCTCTCTCTCTCTCTCTCTCTCTCTCTCTCTCTCTCTCTCTCTCTCTCTTGATATTGAGGCTGACTTTTAAACATATTTTTTCGGATAAATTATTAGGACTTGAAATTTGTGTTTAATTTATATCGAAATGTGTTTTCATTTGAGTTCATCAATAATTATAGCCTTTCCTATCGATTCAATTCAAAAGTATTTCTACTTTTCTTCTGAACTTCAAAATGATTTTCATTTTTTCACTCAACTCCGAGTCCATTCAAAATTGGGTCGTTTTAGTTAATCGAAAGCAACAAAAAAGTTATTATCATTTTTTGCTCTTTTGTTAGAAAATTGTCTTTTAATAAATGATTTTTGAAATTTAAGACTAATTTCTATTGAATTTGTTTTGAAAATTGTTTCCAAGATAACAAATGAACTTTACATTAGTTAAATAAATAAACATTTATTCCAATCGATTGAAATGCAGTTATTTGTAATATTTTCTCAAAGTTTAATCCAATTATTTCCCAGTTTTTGCAAATTTTCAGGTCTTTCACTGCCCTTAATATCAAAATTCAATTTCTCCCAAAAATTGTACTTAAATTGAATTTCCATTTTATGATTAAATCACTTTTGCCTTAATTTTAGACCAAAAATAGACTTCATATGAATTGCACGTCTGTCTTGAAATCTACTTTCCTTTCATAGAGTCTATTATAAAGAGATTGAATACAAGAGAATAAATTCTTACATAAAATTAGCATTTCTTCGATGTTTTGATTTCAAAAATAGTAACAAAAACCAATACGTTGTCTAACGGTCTGTCTCTATGTATGTCCTATGGCTTAAATTTATTACTATTGTATTGTTATTATAATATAGAAAATGAAAAAATTGTTGTCTAATCAGGTTTTGAATTAAGTCGATAAAAATTCAGTGAATTTTTGCCTCTCTTTTCAGTTCAAAGAAAACAAAACAAACGAAAAAAAGCCGAAAATCTTTTCAATAAAGTCGATGATAAATGGGACCTATTTTTAGCTCTTATTCAGTATTACCTTAAATGTTATGCTCAGATTGAATGTGTTTTTCATGAATAATAGATTAATAGGTATTTGTCTGTTTGAATAGTGGATCAAATGTATAACTTTTACATATAGTTATCGTTTTTCAGACCTATCTATAAAATACATTTATGTTTTTTGCTCTCAAAAACTGATGTTTTAAAATGTTATTTAATAACAATTGTGTGTATATTTTGGTCTTCAAACGCATGCAATTCATACCAAACATTTGTGAAATAATGGCTTTCTGTTCACTATTTCCATTATTTGTGTTAAACTATAAATTATATAACATTTATATAACATATAAAGTGTTTAAACTTCAATCACGAAAAGCTAACAAAACATTTTATAACTCACTCACAAAAAAGCAGAACTTTTTAAACTAAAAATTTTAGGGTTAGTTTGAAAAATGCCTGTTTTGAGGCCAATCACACGTTTTTCGCTTTACTGACACTTTGTGTAGATATGATAAATAAAGAGCTAAATAATTATGTTTTTTATCGAATCGATGCTAAAACGCAAACAAATTTTTCTCTCTTTTAAAATATCTTTTGAATTGAGACCTAAAAGTGTTGTCTAACTCTTAAAACACCTAAACCTGATTCTGAAGGAAACTTCACGCCTGAGTCCAAACTTAATAATTATTCATTTTTTTCTTTTATTCAAATATTATCTAATTTACAGCTATTATAAAAACGTCGGTTTTTTTGTAAATCAAATCTTTGCTTCTCTATTAAGGATATCACTGATTAAAAGGCATTTTTGGGATATTTCTTATACAATATTTTATGATTAAATGATTGTTTGAATCATTGCTGGAATTAATAACTTTTTAAATCCTTTGATAATAAAGCAATTAATTAAATAATTATCTCATCTTCTCGTCTGAAAAATGCACTGAAATCCTGTATTTTTCAGAGAAGAGATTAATAAAGAAATTTATTGAAGAGATTTACACAAAATTTACGCAAATGTTTGTGTGTTTGGAAGCGATTCATATCATTCACAATAAATATAGTGAACACAAAAATTTGTTTATTTCAGCATTTTTTCCACTGGAAATACACCGGTATTTAGAATTCTGTTCCCAATTCTCGACTCTCATAGTGTTTGATCCCTTGGTGAAAATTTTATTTACATTAACTGCACAAAAATGTGACTAATTTTAGAGCTTCTTATTTAAACATTAATTTTATGTCAAAGAAGAATCATTTTTCTTCCATTTATGACATCTCTTATGACCGGAATATCATTCTGTGCTCTCTCTCTCTCTCTCTCTCTCTCTCTCTCTCTCTCTCTCTCTCTCTCTCTCTCTCTCTCTCTCTCCCGACATATTCCCAATTGTTTCGAATATTTCATTGTTTTAAAGAAAATTTTAAAATCCAATAAATTAATATTTAATGAGATTTGTAAATAGCTTTCATTTCCATTACGGGAATTATACACTATTTTATTCAATAGATTTTCTGTTCGGTTCATAAATATGATTAACGAATGACTTCTGGTATAAAATGAATTAACAAAAGCCCAGAATTACTTTTTAATGAATTAATAGCCAGTTAATACTGAAAACTCTTATTCTTAGTGAAGATCAATGAATCGCTTTTTCTTGGTTATAAAATTTGGGTTAAATAAAGAATGTTTTGCTTTCTTACCATTAATACACTGTTTGACAGTATTTCTTCAAATGATTAATAGTTTTATTTGTAATTATTATTCTGTTTATATCCCATTAGAGCTCACTCTTTGTTTTACAATTTTATTTTTAATTCTCATTTCTATAGTGAATACATTTTCATTCATATGTTTCTCTAATAATTAAAACCATTTTTCAGTTTTTAACGGAGAGTAAGAGAGAGAGAGAGAGAGAGAGAGAGAGAGAGAGGAGAGAGAGAGAGAGCCGAACCTTAAAAGCCAAAAGTGTTGTGAAATTCATAGCTTTGTTTTCCGATAGTATTCTCTTAATATAGTGAAGGAAAAGAAAATTTTATTTTTGGAAACAATTTTTCCTCTTTTGAATTAATGAGCAAATATTGTGCTATAAGTCATACAAATATTTTTCACATATTTCTGTAATGAAAAATATTTTTCATTTTTAATGAATCATTGAATAAATAATTTCCCATATTTTCCAGTGAATTATTGCCGTGTTTTTAGATTTTATTTTTAGCTTTAAATTAATCAAAAATTTAATCAAATTTCCTTGTACATGCATTGAATCCGATTTCTTGATTGACAGCCGTATCGTTAGGTTTGAAACTTGCAATTCATTAGTTGTCTAAAAAATTTTGGGCAAAAAAGATAAGAAATTTTTGAGCAAAACTTCAACAAACAGACAATTAGAGGCTTCAAAGACTATGATATCATTTGATGTAAACAATAAACTCATGAAATGCTAATAATTATATGAAAACTCTCAACAAAAGAGTTGACAAAACGTTTCATTACTCACGCCTTTCAGTAAATTACAGTAAATTAAAATCTAATGAGAGTTCTATGACTTCATTAGACAAATATTTTCACTGAAACAGTGAAGAAATGCATTTTGCTTTTGTGATAATTCACCCCTAAATTGCAAATATTTGATATATTTTGACAAAAATTAATTCTTATCCGGATATATGGTATCAATATTGAGCTCAACTTATACTTAAATGACATATATTTTCCAAATTTCAACTCAAGATTGCATTTATTTGTGCATTAAATCCATTTAATTAAAACGTTTAATTGAAAAAACTGTAAAAATTCATTAGTAAAGTGTGGAGAGAGAGAGAGAGAGAGAGAGAGAGAGAGAGAGAGAGAGAGAGAGAGAGAGAGAGAGACCTTTGCACACAAAAATGTACTTCAATTGAATGACAAAATCAGATAAAAATGATTTTGAATTCTGTGGATAATCTGTGCTCTCATTCAGAAAAAAGTTTAATTCAAATAAAATGGTTTTTATGGCAATTGAGAGCACACTCCGAGCAGAAGACAAATCAGATTTTCATTAAACTAAATATTTAACTCATTATTTAATATTTGTTTATTTAATTCTCAAATCTTTAATATTTAATTGAATGTTGAGTGCAGTTCCCAATTGGTTGTAGTGAAGGACTCCAACTGTTTTTCATAGTCATCCACAAAACGATTAGCTATTCTCTGAACTATTTTTGAGTTTTGATTAATCGTATCATTAATTTAATTGATATGAAAATATTGCTTTAAAAATGTCATAATTGTCTTAGAAAATGATGATTCAAAACTGTTCTTAATCCTAATATTTGTTGATCTCTTCCATTATTCCAATGGGATATTAGATCATCTTTTTAATGGAAAATTCTAAACATTTGCTGAAATTATTTGAAACAAAATTTGAGCCAAATTTTCAATCGATTTCTTTTAATTAGTTTTAAATTTTGGGTTTAAAATCCAAATCAACAATAATTTATTCATTCCTTTCATTTGATTTGAATATTTTTCAATCAAATCTGAAAATATTTTGATATTTTTATTTTCACTTATCAGTGCCTGAGCTGCAAATGTGAGAGCATTTCAACCTGGGTCGTTTGGAGTTTTCAATTTGAATGGAATATTGAAATTATTTTTACTTTTATACCGCTATTCACTAAATGCAATGAATAATAAACTGAAATTCGCAGTAAAAACAAAACCAACCAAAACTAAAACCAATTGCAAGTTATAAACCTATTTTCGCATTGAATTCTAATGAATAGCGATTTTTTCAAATGTTTGGCTCAGTTTTTGTTTGCTTTCTTATATTTTATCAAAAAAGAGTTAGATTTTTATTCAAGACTTCATATGACATGAAACCCAATGATAAGACTTTAATGGCTTTTATAGACTTTTTTGGGGAAATTGTTATTATTTTTCTTAAGTATAATGTTTTCAAAATTGAAAATTTAATAGAAATTGAATACAAATTATAAAATTTATTCATTATATGCACACAAATGAAAGCAATATATTCTGATTCTTGTATTTTCTTGTTATCTAAACCATAGAACGACCCGTTTTTTGATGTGAATAAAAGTTTTCTTACTTTGAAGAAACAAATTCACAGAAAAAAACTGTTATTCTATTCTCTTCTTACAATTATTTGTTTTTTTGACAATTATTCAGTTCAACAAACTTTTGAAGACATACTGTTTGTGAATATGTCTTCAGATTGAAAGATATTTTAAGCAAATCTTTTTTTTCCTTTTCAGGAGAATTAGGAGAAGAGAATAAAATATTGTTTTGTTTTTGTGATCTCTGTTTGAGTCAGTTCTCAGTTATGTTAAGATAGTGTCGGAAATCCCTCAGAAATGTTTTGGAGCTCTCTTTTCAATGTTATATATATTTTGACTCAGATGACCAAGATGTTTATCGATTATCTTATCATCAATTAGTTTGATCTAGCATCGACACAGATACAATTAACTAATTGTCGGAGATTTTATTTAAATTATCCAAGATGAACATTTTGTAAAGAAATCTGTGAAAAAATTGCAAAATTTTGCAATTTTTTCACAACATCAAGATATGAAAACCATGTTGATTCAGATTAGTTAGAACTTTAGCATAAATTGTTCCTGAGTATATTTTTGTTGTTGACCATCTTGGTTACCCTTGCTCTTATTTACTCGGATAGCGCACAAAAACAATGTTTTTCGCAGAATTTGCACTAAATCTACACTGTTTATGTTTGTTATGCAATAGAGTATATTGAATAGACAACATGTGATGTCAGTCCTCAACATCTGAGCGCCTCATATCTGGATATCATCTCTAAAATTGTTTTTCTCTATCGCTGTGTTCCTCCAATTTTGGAGCTTTTAATTAAGTCTCGTATTCCTCGGAAACTGTTATTTAGATCACAACCATTACAACCATTAGTCAAACTCTAAGCTCTTGACTCAAGACTCTCGACTAAGGTTTTCATTTTCTCAGTCTTTTTATGCGATTACATCGTTTTTTGTTGCAGAAATATATCAGACAAGTAGTAAACAATCGCTTTATTAGGAATTAATTTCTAAATATATACCACACTATGGAAAAAGTTTTACCCGAAAAAAGTTGCAATTTCTTCGATATAATCATTATTTGCTTTACTCCTTTATCTCCAGTATTTCGATGATAAGTCGGGAATAAATTTAATAAAAACTTATTTTTAATGTCGACTCATATTTGGATCATATCTTATGTGAACACAAACTGAGTTTCGAAAATTAATTTACTTATTTTTTGCTGCATTTTCTCATTTGTATGTCATATAACTGTAAAACTGACTTTAATACTCTAAAAATAGTTTATATTTGCGTTAATATATTAATATCTTATACATAAAAAGTATGCAAAAATTGATAATTTAATGACAGAGTTATAGCGAGTATTTCGGTTTCTACAGGAAATAACTCAATAGTATAGAGTATTTTTCTTTCGGTGATTTTATTTTTCATCCTATCGTTAAATATTCAGTTAAAAGATTATGATCTCAACAATGAGTTTAATTCGGAAATACATGTGCTTTTGGTGTAAAACAATAAGAAAAATACTCTGGGAATCAAAATCAAAAATTGTATTATATTTTCAACAAAACTGTTCTTCCGATAAAAATCACTCATTTTTTGTTTTTAATCAGAAAATTTTTGTTATTAGCGACGCGTTGACGGAAATCATAATCCGAGTCCTTTTGAAATTATCTCAAAATAAGAACATTTTCTTATAATTGGCCCAAAATTTTTTGACAATAAATTAGATTTTTATTCAATTTATTGTGACTTCACTTGAAATTAAAGTTTTCATTACTGTTATTATCCATTAGTTTAAGAGGTTTTGAGTCCCAAAAACAATTGCTGTTTAGGTTTTGACTCAAACATACAAATAGACATCAAATTTAGGCATCAATTTTCATGACCTCTAAAAGAAATAATTTTTTTCATAGATTCGTTTCGCAATCCTAGAGTTTTATGTCTATTGTGTTGTTTTTTTGTTACCCAAATTAGTTGTCATTCCATACCTTTCCAATACCAGAGCGTATAAATTGGAAGCAATTCCTGAATTTCAATTGACTTTGAAAACATAATTCAGTTTCGCTCTAAAATTGTAATTTTCAATCAATTATTGCCAGTTCTAATCAGTCAACCACTAAATTTAATCTTGCTTGGTTAGTTTTTCTAATGCAAATTACTAGGTATGATAATTTAAAATTAATGAAAAGTTGAAATAATCATAAAAAGAATATTCATAAAAAAAAGTTTTGATTTGAATTTCAAATATTAATTTCACTATTTTTTGCATAAATATTGCATTATTTAAGAGAGAGAGCAAGATCAAATTTGGCTCAGTTTACAATTTTGCAATTTTTATCATCAAAATTGACAGCTCTGAACGGGTTGTTCAGTCACATGACAGACAATGAGGGGATTCATAGGCACTGGTAACTCAAGTTATGAGATTCGGTTAAAATTGTAATTCATTTGAGTGTTTGACTGAATTAAACCAAAATTTGGACTAAAAGTTAAACAGTTTTTTTCTTGGGATAGTAGTAGTAGTGGTAGTGCTCTGATAGTAGTGTAATATTATATGCTTTTGAACTGGTTTTGTGACCCATTTCGAGACCCAAACTCTCAATACTCCTGAGCGCTCACACAGCGGTCCGGAGCGAGTTTTGCTCAGTTTTTAGTTGTTTCTAATCGCAGACACATATCGTGTGTTAGCATAACCTGTGCTCAGCATTCGTTGTGTTTTATTAATAATCAGAATACAAATTGATTTTTTAGTTGTGCGAAGTGTACGAGTCTTTAAAAACTTGTAGGTTTTGCAAATTTTTGCCCACTTTTTTCGTCAATTTGACTGTTTTTCCAATACTTTGACTCTTTTGGATATTTTACTGTTTTATTGGAAAAATCGGTGACTTTTTTCGAACATTTGACTGATATTTTGAAAATTCAACAATTTTTGTGAATTTGACATTTGTTTTGACTTTTGACTGTTTATTTGGATTTTAAAACTGCTTTTTTTGGACGTAAGCTCAACAATATTAGTGCGAAACTATTTGTGACTTACCTGTGCTTCTCATCAAGAATTCAATTTTTCGGATTGTTTTGAGAATTCATGAAATTTCAAGACTCAATATATTCATTAACTTCGAGCACAAAAGACGTTTCTCTGATTATTCTTCTTTATTTTGGCATATTTTTAGCTCCAATTTAAAGTTTGAAACAAATTTTCTTCGTTTTTCTCAATCGTGTATTGAATTAAAACGTCTGCAAAAAAGAGCGCTTTTCCGACACAGAATCGCATTTCAATCGTGAGATTCTGAGCACTAGTTTTCATTGGACTCCAAACACAACAGACTATCAGAAACATAATATTTAATAATTATTATTATATAACTACTATCAGAAAAGCACAGGTATGTTATGCTGTTCTTAAGTGTCTATAATTATAAAGACTGACGTCTCGAATCTCTTCGGAAAAAATTCAATCAAACCTTTCGTTAGAAAAAAACTATTTTAGAAAATAGGACACAAAATATATATAGTTTTGTGTTATTATTCTAACCTTTCTTACGGCCAGACATTGATTTCCATTCACTAGAATTGCAATTTTATTATTATTGCTAGAGATGTGCAAAGGGGTGAGTCAATGGTCAGGGTCTTAAGAATAGTGAGATTCTGTTGTTATTATCCACTATAATCCATGTCCTTTAATGAAGCTTTGGGTGAATTTCTATTTTGTCCTTCATCCTTTTGATAGTGTGAATGTTGAGCTTATTGTTTTCATCTTTTCACCTTGCTTAATATCAATCGATTTTATTGATGTAAAAATCAGTTTTCCTATTAAAATACATTTAAAATATTTGAGAAAAAAGTTGTTTTAAGCGCTGGTTATTAGTCGGTCTGAGTAATCCCTGGCTATTATTCAAACGATTATTGGCTGAGAATTTGATTTTTCGCCTAACATTGGCTGCAATAATAGTTTAACCCTTTTTTAAAGCCGGCAAAAGTCGATCTATTATACTATATTTGAAGTGATGTCTATAAACCCCGTTATTTAATTGAAAAATGTTTTGATTGATTTATGTATTGATTGTGTGTCGAGAGTGCACTCACATACCTGTGCCGTCTTTCAGCCAAATTTATTGCCGATAATTGTTTTTTCAATTCTTTTTCTTCGATTCTTTCAAATTTGTTAAACTACCGTAAAATTGGTTTTTAAATTTGATTCTTAGCACCAAAATGAGCAAGGATTAGGTCTTGTTCTACTTAGAAACTATACCAGGATGAAACACCCTTTCCTGTCTTATGACAAATAATTATGTGTAAACAATTGTAATAAGGGGTAAGATTTGGAAAACCATTACGGGTTTTACAAAGAATAAGTTATGGGATTTTGATGAAAATATTAGAGCTTTAATTCTATGCATTAGCAATGTCAATTAACACAAAAATATTGACATTTAATTGCAATCACCAGGGGCAATTTCACGACATTTAGATAACTAGAGGGAGTTTATAGCCAGACCACCTCTGGCCATCATTGGTTTCACACGAGTTGCCTCTTCCGATCTGGGTCATACAATCAACCCTGGTTATCCCCGGCTCTCATAACAAACAAATGTCTGCTAATTAGCAGCTATTTTATGACCATTTCTTTTATGATTAGTTATTCTGAGCGCTAAAATATATTTGTGATTCAAATTCGGCCCAAATCTGATGACAGTACGAAATATTTTCCAGTAAAGACTGAGTGAATGGGTCTGACATACAGTGGGTCTCATACAAGAGTTGTGCTCAAGTTCGAGGTCAGTGTCTGTGCGATGAATTTTAACGCTATTCCGATGAAAAACTGACGTCAAATGATTGATAAATTCAGGCAAAAGATAAATAATAAAAATATGGGTTTTTGACAGTAATGGCATATTTCAGACGCTTTTTTCTCTTTATTTATTTTTCCACTTATGGTCTAAAATAAATTTTTCTATCAATGAAATTACATAACCTTTG
>JAQFXL010001475.1:0-11833 GCA_034693445.1 Edwardzetes edwardsi | reverse complement strand
CTCGAAAACCTCGAGCTTTCAAGAGGTGATTGAGGTTTAACCCAACAAACACCTGAGTTTTATCCTGATTAAATAGCCTCTAGCTAAATTAATTAATAAGCGTGATGAAGACCTTGCTACAAGTGTGAGCTTATGTTTCGGTAATTTCCCTGAAGGCTAAAAAACTCATTGACTTATTGCATGTTCAAATAAAAATTCCAGACATCCTGTGTGCGTATGTTCTCTGATAAATGCAAGGATAAGTAAACATGCAAATGGATTACTCATTTTTTTCATCTTGTATTACGTCAATATCAAATTAGAAGCTCAAGGCTATTTATCAGGTTCAATTTCAATTAATCTTCAATTATCTTGTTTGCCAAATCTAACCTAATTGAATTTTGTCATCCTGGGAAAGGCAATCAATAAAATAACACTGGTGTTATTTACACAAATTTGTGATGAGCTTGCTAAAATAATAAATTCAGTTTAACTCAATTATAATTTCATTGATGAAAAAAAGATTAAAAATCCAACGATTTTTTGCCTTTGAAATGAATTTTTCATGCATTTGACTCATGGCTATAATATGGGATTTTTTCTATTAATTTGTTGTTGAATTTTCCATGAAAACTGATCAGTCAAACAGTCAGCACAAATAGGAATTCCATTTTTATATTAAATTCAATTTTCGGGAATTTTTTTATTTTATTTTTCTTTTGTTTTTCAGTTAATAAGAAATTGAATAAAAGTCAGCAAAAATTCAATTTTTATTTTTGTAGTCAATGTTCTTGTCCTCCATTTTTCGCTCAGCACTCGTTTTTTCCTGAGCGACGATAAAATTTGGGATATTTTTTCTGCTCATTTCATTCTGAAGAGTCATTTGATTAGGAAATTTAAAAGACGGGTAGAAGAGAGGGATAGGAATTGGGGACAAACACACACTGACTGAAAAAAAAAATCGAAATTTCCATTTTTCCAGACTTAATATATTCAGTAGTATATAGTTTTGTGAGCGTTCCCCTAATTTTTGCCCAAATAAAAGCCATACTCATCGCTCATATTTCATCACCGATTTTAAACTTTGTCAAACTGTAATCTATCCTTTCTTTTCCTGCATGGGATAGCCAAGGTATTACAAAAAATGTCAAATACAAGAGCATATGAATACATAGCGTATGAATAAAGTTTTCAAAAATTTTCATTAAATTAATGGCATTTTTCTAGATGATAGCCAAGGTATATTTGAAGAATAGAATAATGAGGATCTTTTGTGAGCTTAATAATATTGATAAAAATAGAGCTTGGTCATTCTTATCTGCATTATTGATTTGTGAATAAAATTATGGAAAAATAGAACAGAAAAACATTCTTTTATCCAGGACAAAAGCATTGAATATGGCCTGGTATAAATTATTCAAAACTCCAGGCCATTACAGGCGTTACAATAGAAAACATTTGATCCTAATCTAGCGCTTGAGATGAAGCCCATCTCTTTTCCCGAAGCCAACCACGATTACTATTCTTGGGTTTGTCACACTTTCTCCTCCCCCTCCCATTCATTAGACTTAAATAATATGATAAATGGATGAACGAGTTCTTCGAAGAGGAGAAGGAGAGGGGAGAAAAATATACTGAATTTGAAATAAAAATGAAACGAAAAATTAGAAAAATCGATAAAATTTTATTTTTCCTTCAAATGAATGCTTTTATTATTATTATTATTATTCATGAGTTGGAGAGAGAGAGAGAGAGAGAGAGAGAGAGAGAGAGAGAGAGAGAGAGAGAGAGAGAGAGAGAGATGTATTGAATGAAAACATTTTTCTTGGAAATAGATTTTTTCACTTGAATTCTGAGTAAACGAGTGAATGGTATGAGAAAAATGAATAAAGAAATTTAATTTCAAATTCAGATTTTGTCTTTAATTTTTAGGCGTCTTCTGATTGGTTGTCATTTTTTTCCTCGAAAGTAATTTTTCAATTTGCATGAGAATAGAGAGGAATTGATTTTTTCATTTAAGATATTTATAGCAACTTTGAAAAAGTCTCTTCTTTTTCTAATATGGGATTTTCTCTCTCGTGTTTGTGTATTTTTATTTAACACGAACAAATGACTTCGCGTTTTTACCCATTGTTTAAATTGAATTAAAGTTAATTTGAGTTGCTAGACAACATAAAATTACAGTCTTTAAACTCAATTATTCGGAAGACCAAGTTTAGGAGAATTTCAATAGAATTTGAGGTTTATATCAAATTTGTTTGAATTGCAATTTCAGAGCTGAGTCATCGATTATTGAGCCAAAGGGCTCTAATCTGATCTTGATAGTATTGAATTATTCAGTGTGTAGTTACACTTTTGAAATAGTACAAAGTTTATTTTAAATTCAAATGAGCTCAATATCTGATCTCAATATAAAGTTAGTTTTTTAAACTCATTTCAAACGATATATTCTCATTAAATACAGTCGTTAATGAATGCTTTTGACACTTTCCAAAATAACTTCAACTGCAGTTCAGGTAATAACTTCATTGTAATGGCAATCATTCGTATGTAATGTAAACAATAAAAGCATTGGATTTGTACGAAGGCTGACAAACAATCACTGCATGAAGTTATTACCTAAACGGTTGAAGTATTATTGGAATCGCACTGATTTCGTTGAACTTATTCTGGAAAGTGTCAAAGGAATTCTTTAACGACTGTGTTATAAAATCACACTTTGAAAACTCACCTCGGCTTCAATTATAAACTATTTTATTTCTTCAAAAACTATCGTAAATTTGCCGTAAAGTAACTGAAAATTAAAAATATCTCACTATTGAAAAACAGGCGAAATACTTGTGCCCCGGGACAAATTGGACGACATCGTGTCTGCGGCAAAGTTTCTTCAGATCGAAGGCGCCAAAGACTTCATACTTCCGAAACATCAGTCCAGTGGACAGTCATCGCAAAACCAGAACAGCACTGGCAGTGCTCTTCACAATGCAAACAACAGAATGCAAATCAATTTACAACAAAACAATATAAACCAAAACTATAAACAACAACAGAGTCTTATTGCTCTCCAACAGCAGAAACAGCTCAGTCTACTGTCCAAACTCGTACAGAAGCCACCACTGCTTAGAGGACCGGCCACTTTGTCCGCGGTTACCAATGCCAGCGCTGGCGATCACTCGATGCCAGTCATCTCTAGTGTCAGACATATTAATGAAAAAGATTTGAATGACGACCAAAGACAGATCAAACAGGAACTGGTCGATGAGGATGTGCTCGATGAAGAGGAAGAAGAGCTCGAGGAAGGCTTGAATGACTCGGTGATTGGTGAGCCTGGAGTTGAGGGCCAAAAGAGTTGCGATAAATCGGGAATTTTCTCAGAATTTGAAGACCAGTCGCGAAATAATAATACGAATAATGAGTCAAACCGACAGTCAGAGGACAGTTGTGCTGCTGATGACGAGCCGATGGACACCGGCGCAGCTATGGGACACATTTTGGCCAAAGTCCCCGCCGGCACCAGTGTCAGCATCGGTGGCGACCCCTCCGGAGGCAAACAAAAGAATGATATCTCGAATGGTATTTGAATTTGTCTTTTGTTTTACTGAAACTTTTTTTCTCTCAAAATCTTATAAAAAAGTGTTGATTTTTAAAACAATTTTCTTATTCTTTGAAATTCATTGCAAATTCAGTGGAAAGCCTTCTTTCGCGTCAATTATTCCCTTCCATTGCATTCAATCAAATTAGAAATGCTTTCAATGAAAATAACTAAGTTTTGAAAAATACTTTTTATCGAATTTTTATCTTTTTCTTCAAACAAAATGAAAATAATTTTCAGTTTTAGTGTTAATTTGATTTTGATCTCAAAAAAAAATATTTTATTTTTATTATACCTTTGATTGTAAGCAAACCTACACTTCATTATCTAAAATAAGGCGAAAGCCATTCAGTACGTAAATTATTTATTCACTCCTTCATAACCCCTTTCTTAATCATTTCCGATGTTGTACCTGCCTCATTTTTATCTATATACCTTATATAGATCTTAACGAGCTTGTTTTATCGTCGTTAAAGAGTGCCTTTGACACTTTCCAGAATAACTTCAACCAAATTAGTGGTGCGCCAGATGTGCACTAATTTGGTTGAAGTCATTCTCAAAAGTACTCAAGTATCAAGGGCAATCTTTAGCCACTGTATCGTTTTAAACAATCACATCCTAGCTAATCTCAATCAAACTTTTATTCATTACGTACTGAATGACTGTCGCATAAAATTATTGACAGAAATGAATGATTAAAATAATATTTCTTTGATTTTGAAATTTTGTTAAAATTCATTCATTATTTTGTTTTGAGTTTATTTTTGATTTCTCTAAAAATCATTGAAAAAAAGGTTTTTTATTCTCTTCTCTAATAATAATCTCATTTTTGGTATTATTTTCTCTGAAAAACATACAATCAATCAATGATTCCAAGGCTTTGACTGTCTTTTCAGATTTTAAACACAGATACCAGTCCTTCACTAATTTACTGGTGCTCTATATAGCGAACCAATTATTCGATTATAGCCTTGCGCTTTATTCAAAATGAACTTGAACTTAATTGTCATTAATTTAATTCAAGAATATTTTGTTTTTGTCTGATTTTTCTCGTTTTTAACAAATTTTTAAATGAAAACTACAGTCAAATCTCGTTATTAATGAAATTTTCTATTTCAGTGCCAACCCAGGGATCAGAAGAGGATCTTCTTGAAGAGGAAGAGGAGGAGTACGAGGATGAGTTCGATGAAGAGGAAGAGGAGGGCGATCCGACCAATCCTATGGACTTACTGAATGTCAATATGTCTGAAACCGATGATACGCACAACCCGTTAGCCGGAGCGGACATGTCATCTGCGGCAGCCCGTGCCATAGCAGCCTCCACTCTGGCCTCGTTCGGCACAAACTTAGACCTCGACAGTGAAGCCTCACAGGGCTCGCAGTCGGGCCAATACGGAAGCAGTCCTTCCCTTACTATTAGCACAGTTGGAGGCGCCGAACGTAGAGGAAGAGGAAGGCCTCCCAAATATGGTTTGACTAACATTTTGAATGATCTATCAAAAAAATTAATTAACATTCTGTTGAATATAGAGATGGGAACTGTATTTAGTGGTCAGTCCTCGACTGCCAGCACATCGTCGACATCGGTCACACCAGTCGTAATCACACCGCAAACAGGAGGAGCTGGAGATTCGCCACAAGACCAACAGTCCATTACAATCACCCCATCGTCGCAAATGGCCGGTATATCATCCGCTGCCTCCGCCGCACAGTCTTCATCGAGCCGTTCCCGGCGCGGACGGCCGCCATCTATGCCCGAAGAGCTGCTCCGATCGCTGACAGGACGTCTGGACAAAGCACATCATAAGTGTCCGCACTGTCCGCAGATATACTACGGCTATCACGCGATGAGAGATCACATAACGTCTGTCCACTTGAACTCTGGCGAGAAATACATTTGCAATCTGTGTAATAAAGAGTACACCTGGCGTATTACCTTGCGCAAACATCTTAAATTCCATCACGGCGTCCACCCAGACCAAGTGGGCAATGCCTGATCGGTGGACAGCCCTTCAAAACGCCCCCAAAATTGCATTTAATTCCATTAATCCGTAAAAATTTGATAACATTTTCCCGATTCAATCGATTCTTCTGCTGTTCTTTTAGTCAGCAATAGTGGTCTGTTGTGTTATACCTGGCCCTTATTGACATGACCTCTACTGATATGACCTTTTGATATACTTATTGTAGAATTTGTTACCACTTTTGGATAGTTTCCCCAATTTTTTTGTCAAATATCCCAAACCTTTTGAATAATAATTATTATGACTTTTGATTTGATTTATAATTAATTTTCAATAATATTCGTGTAATTCCTCTCATTTTTGTATGATTTGTGTTATAGTTTCCCAGAAATCCGGTCAAGACTTAGGAATTCCCAATTAATGTCTCAGATTTTCATTGAAAATCACATCCCTTTCCCAGGAATTCCCTCAAAACTGCTATAACTTGAAGTAAGAATTATATGCAAAACAACTGACGAAACAAAAAATTTGTGAAAAATATTTGCAAAAAAAATTGAAAATTCATTCAAAATATGAGTAGTTTTTGACAGAATGTTATATATTCTTTAGAAACAGAGAATTCATTTTTCCTCGGTATGAGCTCAGTTTACTCGTCCCTATCCCCTTCCCTGTCGACCTTCAGGAACGGGTAGACAGGACTCGTACCGAAGGCATTACCCATTCATTTATAGCCATTCAATATATGAGTATTTTTTGTGAAATTTATTTTCAAAAACCTTTTGAGAAGAAAAAAAAGTTGTAATTCATGTGAAATATTAATTAGTTTTTAGATAATATATATTTCACTGATTCTTATCGTACGTCCAGTTAATCTTCAGAGAGTTCATTAACAAATACCTGGATTATTGAGAAAAATCAATATTAAATTGAAACAATTTTTTTTGTATTTTGTGAAAAGACATCAAAAACTTTTGGCACAAATTCTTTCCTTTGATTTAAATTATTTAGAGTTTTAGTTAACAAAAGGAAGTAATGTTTTATTGAAAATTGTTTTAAATTTTCTTTCAATTATAGTTATAATCATTTTTTTTGTGAGAGTTTTGCCGAAAATACTCTATAATATTGAGAAACTCTATTCATCCGATTCTTATGATTATTATTATTATTATTATTTAGTGTTTTGTTTCCTATTTTGTGAATCCTATGCAAGCATTTGATGTAATTATTTGTATTAATAAAAACATTTTTCTAATCAAAGTTTGTTTGCTTAAGCAAGGTGAAAATTACTTGATTTCTAGCTAGATCATCAACAAATGAATCATAAAGATCACATCATTTCTACTCAATAAATAATCAATTTTTACGCTAAATAAACAATTATATTTTGTTCAAGGAATTCTTCTCAATTTGACTTGCTCATTTTTGCAAGTTGAAATTTGACCCTGCTTCAGTTTGAAAAGCGCTTTTCACAAAATTAAATCTGCCTCTTGCACCTGGAATGGGTTTTAATTAATGTCAATTAATTGTCCAAGAGCAACCATCAATTGAAAATATTTTCGTATTTCAAGTTCTCAAAAATTGCGGTTTAGGTCTGGGCTTTGAGGTCAGAAATCAACTCTAACAGCGTTTCAGCCATTTTTAGTCTGACGAAATCTTTCCGTACAAATATCCTGAGAATTTTGTAGACAACTGTCATCGTTAGAAACACAAACTTTTCTACAAAAAGACACTATTTATTGCATATCTAATAAACATTAAACATCTCATTGAAGTAAAGGTCGACTAAAAACACCGTTTATTGAGAAATGTTATCAATCAGTGGTCGCCATTCTGGCCTCAATTCGGCCGTACGAGCGGTCGCACAGTGTTGTGGTGGCCGACAGATAGCCGCCACACCATCTAATCCATTACAATCGCATTGGGAAGAGAAAGAGCACACATTACCGGACGTATTGCCCTATGAATACCAGTCAATATCCATAGAAATCGATTCTGTGCCACAACCGAGACCTCAGACTGGGAACGGACTCAGTAAGACGTTATTCACCCGTAAGCTAACAGTTGGCACCGGTGTTGGAGGTATACTAACCCATTATTAACTCATAAAATCCCATAATTACCGTCCATTTGTCGCCACAGTTGGCCAACAGCTCAGGTATTTGCATAATGACATAAAAGTCCCGAACTTTGATGACTACAGACGGGAATCGACTAAAAACAGTCAACAGCTGTCCCGCGAGAGCAGAGATGGCCGGCGAATACCATTAGATGCGGTGAAGATCGGCGCCGGTATCACAGCAGCCATCGCTGCCAAGAAGGTACTGACCACTCTGGCGGCTAACTTATCGCCGGCCGCCTCCACACTGGCTCTGGGCGTCATCGAAGTGGACCTCTCGGCTATCGCCGAAGGAAAGAACGTTACCATCAAATGGAACAGTAATTCAAAGACATTTGTGTCCAATAAACCGAATGCTAATCAATTGTCCCGTAATTACAGACAAACCGGTATTTGTGAGACACAGAACGGCCGAAGAGATCGCGAGGGAGCGGGCGGTCGATCCCAAAGATCTGAGAGACCCGCAAACTGATGAGCAGAGAACTGTCGACCCGACTGGCAAATGGCTGGTAGTGATGGCCAACTGCACCCATTTGGGATGTGTGCCCATCTCTAATCAGGGCAATTGGGGCGGCTATTACTGTCCCTGTCATGGATCGCATTATGACGCGGCCGGCCGTATACGCAAAGGGCCGGCGCCTCTCAATCTCGAAGTACCCGACCATCACTTCCCCGAAGAGAATAAAATGATTTTAGGCGCCAAAGCACCCGCTTAGCCGACTGTCGGCCTCTTATAGGCGCCGCCAGTGTAGGTAAAGACTGTTTCAAAATTCAAGTTTAGGTCTAATTATTGTTTTATTTAAAGAAAAGTTAAAATAAATTGAATTTTCTGTTCATTTGTTTTGTGTTTTAATTCTGATTTGAATTTTCGTTGAATTAGTTTTTATTAAAATCTATTTTTAAACCCATTTATCACTTATTCTGAGCGGTGTTTGAGTCGGTGTTTAAGTGAAATGCCATTTAATTAATGAATTGTTGAATAAAACCGAATAACCAATCGCTTGACTGAATTATCTAGTTATAAATTTTATCTAGAATATTTGATAATAATTAATTGAACAAGCAAATTCATATCTATGATACTGGTTCCTTGCGCATCTCTGATGTTCAGCATATATATCAAGGATAAATATTTTAACAAATATTAGAGTCTAATCACATTTGTGTCGGATCTTATCGATTAGATTTTAGAAACAATTCAAAGCGAATAAACAAAACCTAGGAAACTATTGATCAAGATCATTATCATTAGTATCATTTGCACTAGATCTTGTATTCGACGAATAGATCGAGGTTAAATACATGGATATATAGAGTTAAATATATTTATTCAAGAATCAAGTTTCGATTGATTCGAGATAATAGTGAAATGCAATGTTTTCGAGACATAGTTATTCGTCGCGAATGGTTTCGAGAATCCAGTCGATATGATCTGGCACAAATGTGTTGTAACCAGAACCACCACATCCATCCTGATCTCTACCACCTGCTGAATGTGTACCGATTAGAAATGCTCTGCCCATGTCATACATCCAAACGGGTGAACCCGAATCGCCCTATAATTTGATGATAAGTTTGTTTTGGATTTTACTAAACGCAAAAGAAATACCGCATATATACCGCATTCCCGCGCAATGCACGACATATCGGTATAAATTGAGGGAGAAATAAAATTTTTGAAATACGGTAGTTCACATGTCAGGGCAAAAGAAATTAATTTTAGGTATTACAAGCAATATGACCGAGATTAAGATTAAGTAGTAGCAAACGGAATGTCTTTTGCTAATCATGAAGACGATTAGGACTTTATTTCTGATTCTGAATGAATTGTTTCATTAGTTAATTAAAATTTTGCCTTATTTTGTCTCTCATCCTATACCGACATGTGGGTAGATACCGACATGTCGTCTATTGCAGGGGAATACTGTAAAAAAGAACCTGGCAAACTCTACTGGAACCGAATATTTGGTAATTCTGTATTAGACGACCACCACTTCTTTTAATGACTTCTACAAAAGCTGGACCAATTTGCAATCGTGCCCCGCTCCTACCCCAACCAGCAATCATGGCCAATTTTCTACCATTGAATGTGAAATTCTTCGTCGGTAAACAAATAAAGTTAGCACTGGAATAGTCTATGCCGTAGTTAAGACCAAGTAGTGTGGCCAATTTGATCAAGGCAATATCGAAAGGTGTTTTCTCATGACCTTTAGTTGCCTGGTCATACTTTGGGTGTTTTATAGCCTTGACTGAATCGATAAATGATCCGGATTCAACATTTTTCAAATCGAAGAATATTCTGTAAAAGTCTTCACTCGAATATCGAGGAAATTATATTAATTATTACAAAAATAAATTCTAAGTCATATAAGATGTGTGGGCTGTTGTGTGGTGTGTCTGATATGGGTGTGTCGGCCACCAGAAGGTTTCCAACTACTACTGACTGTCTATAACGACACTAAACACTGGTCTCTAAGGTCCCGAAACAGATCTAGTGCTGAATCGGCGCAGGACTGAACGCGTCCGCCGATTACAGTCCACTGGATTAGACTTAACTCAGACCTTCTTAGAAATCTCACTAACTTTGGGGTTCGTTAGGACAGTCTCATACCTGTGCTATTAAAGGGGAAAACAAAATGTGAACTAAGTTAGGATTGTTTGGCGTTAAACTACAAAACATAAGACATTTGAGTGATTACTGAATAATGAATTTTATAGCCACTAATTGATAGGCACTGACCTATCGGTCAGTCACTACAAACAAGTTATTATGTCTAGTGCAGTTTCCTAAGTGTTTCCTTGAGATAGCCGGGCCCGTTGATCCTACTCTGATTAAATAGCATGCAAAATTGATTTTGCCAGATTATAGAGTTAGAAAAAAATGTGATAGCTTACACAATACAGTGAGCGGCGGTGAGTACCCATTGGTCGCTGATAAGCACTCCTCCACACGAACCCACTCTACTGTTGAATACAATTTATAATTCAAATAATGAAATATTTAGAAATTGATTAGAAATTATAAATAACCTTGTTGCTGTTCTAACTATAACTGTGACTGTCCATGGTGCTTCACCTGTGTCTACATCCCTGGCATTTTTCAAATTAGAACTGAAATTATGATTGTATTGAAAGCAATTGGAAGAGTCATCTCTTAATGTATTCCTCGATAGTCCGCATAGTTTATAGTCTCCGATATATTGACTATAGTTTCCGATCTTTGAGTCCATTGAATGACAGATAACTGAAACATAAAACATTACAAGTATTCAATGAGCTGCCTTAGAATACCTTGTTCAATCAATTCTAAATTCTTACCTAAAAAGAATAAAAATAAAATCATATTTAAAAACATTTTGAAATCAATAAATGTTTTGTTGAGTTATTTGCGAAACAAAAGTATTAATGAAATCCAATCTCAAGACTAATAGTTATTAAATGTTTTTTCACTCAATATATAAGTTATGAATAATTTGTGTAAATGTTTGGCATTTGTCTCAAATCACAACTGATTTCAAAATTATTGAATTAAGTCTCAAATTATTATCAATAAAAGCAAAAGTAGAATATGAGTTGAATTTCAGTTAGTTATTGCAATGAAACAATCTTGTGCTTGCTCAAATGTAAACATGTCAACTAAAATAAAATTTTATTGTTATAATTGAATTAATTTCTATTTGATTACAACTTATAACTCCATAATAAGAATAAAAAGTTATTTAATTAGTAGAAATGTCATTTCAAATCAGGTCTTTTTGCTTAACAAGATGCTTTTTGAAGGGCTCAATTTTAAGTTACGATAAGTTATAAAGACTCATATATTCAACAATTTTTGAATTGAATTTTATTGTTTAGACAATGTATTCAACAAAAGTTTATTTTCAATACAGAAGAGTTATCCTGCAATCATACGATAAAAATAACAAGGTTGATACTTTTATACAGCATCTAGCATATAGTTTGATTAGAGACTTGAAAAAATAAACTAGTTCATAATTTTGTTATCATGATAATATTTGGTTCGATCACTTTGTTATAGATAACTAATTGCTTCGATAACGAGTAGAGTTTGAACTGAGGGTAAAATGAGATGAAGTATGGGCTCAGACTGAGAATCAGTAGCCATTCCATACTGTTTGAGATAACATGGAGTACATATCCTCTATGATAACTTCTCCATTT
>JAQFXL010001474.1:0-11839 GCA_034693445.1 Edwardzetes edwardsi | reverse complement strand
AAAGTTCTGAAAGTTCTGAAAGTTCTCCCATTTCTCGCATTTCTTTTCATTTTTTCTTTCGGGGCTGAGTTCAAGAACTCAAACACAACTTATAATGTCTTTAGTGTTTACATGTGGCCCAACAACAGGCCATAACTGGACTGCATATGAGGCATAAGAACTGCACATAAGTGTCAAATATCAAGGCAGGGGTCGGAGGGGTCGCAAACGAGTTCGCAAAAAATACATTTATTTATGTTTGAATATATGGCAAAGAATTTGTGAGCTCACAGTCATTGCTTTCTATGGCTTTCCATTGCTTTCGAGGATTATTATCAGCACTACTGAACTGTATTACAAGTCTGAAAATTATTGTTTTTTGGGTTCACAATACGGTCGGCAAAAATGTTAAACTTTGTTGCTGTGAGGCGTGTCGTCTGCATCGACGGACCGGGAGTCTAATGCTTGGTATTGCTCTGATGGCCACTCTCGCTGCTGGGGGTCTTTCAATAGAGTTCATAGGTTCAAATGCCAAGAATATAAACGGCATTAATATTGTGTTATTATTGGTATACATTCAGAATAAGCTCTTTTGTACACAAAATCGCGGCTAAAATCAATTAAAGGGCGCTAATTGTTTGCTTACTTAATCATTAATTTATTGATACTATGATTTGTTACAATAATCCATCCATTAAGCCTAGATCAGTTTTTATTTACTCAATTGCATTCATGGGTGCTTTATTTTTTATGACATCTGCAAAAATAATCCCATTTTGAATCTTTCGATTTGTGGTCAACTTTTAAAATAACATTATTTTTGAATTAATGAGTGAATAAAAGAATGAGTTTTTCTAATTTTTCACAACAAAATCAATTTAAATATAAATGTTCAAGGTTAAATTTTCTATTAATACAATTGATTTTTATATAAATACATAAAATATTTGATTTGCAATGATTGAGATTTACAGAGTTTGAAGCAGAGAAGTGGTTAGACATCTTAGGTTAGACATGGTTAGGCAGCTTTTCTGGTCGATTGATCAGCAAATGTATGATTTGTCTCTCCTCTCGAATGTGCAGACATTGAGACAAACGATTATTTACTTTGTTATTCGTCACCAAACTCTAGATCTTATGATCGCATTATTATTTTGTAGTCGAAATCCAATTCTTATTTAATCAGACATTTTATTCACTTCTCTTTTGAATTGAAATCAAAGAAATGAAATCGAATTAAATTCGAGAAAATCTTATAATTTCCGGTCAATGAATACGAAAAGGCTATCGAATGAGTCGTTTGAAAGGAGAGTTTCGAGATTTTGAGTTTTCCCATGGATTAGAAGATGTGTGAAAAGAGCAGCCGATCTATGAGTCTATGAATGCATATAACGGCAACTCATTCGCCAAATATATGGATATTTGTTCAGAATTCGCGGTCATTGTCTGCTCTTTCCTATAAAGTCTACAATTGTTGACCCTTTCTATCGATTGTAACAAATATACAAATGACCACAAAATGTATTTGACTTCAATCATACAATGCTTTGCGAACCACTATTTCCGGTCAAAGACAATATGGATTATAATCGGCTATGAATTGGTTCGTCCGATGCTTTCAATTTCAAAATTAAATAGATTTGACTCAAAAAGCTTTTATCAGACAATCTGTTCGAAAATTTTAATAATTCTGTTCCCAAATCATTGCTACAAATAATCTCAACTCAGACTCAATTCATTCTCATTTCTAGAATTTTTTTTTCTTTTTTCCTAACTATTCCCCAGAAAAGTTGTTTTGCACAGAATATCAAAGTCGAGCCCCATCTATATTCTTTCTCAACCATACAAATATCACAATCTCTGAGTTCGAGAGACTTTTATCTTGACAACTGAGTTGATTAATAATTTGAACATGCTAAAATATTTCCAAATCAATGAGTAAAAGATGTGAATTTGTCTCTTATTTTGTATGATTTCAATTGATCAAGAAGAGTTTGTTCAATGTTTGGAAGTAATTATCAGAAGTAATGGTCAGACGAGAATTGAATTATGGAATCGACCGAAGCGTACATTAAATTAATTGATAGACAAAATGCATAACAAATATAAGAAATGATAGCTCTTTGTTGTGTTGTTTAGTCCTCAACACTATTATCAGTGAACGGCATTAGATTTTCTTTGGTAATCCCCTTCGATCCTGAGTTACGTGACAGCACTATTCTCCAAATTAAAGAAGGGGAGTACCACAATGAATGATAGAGCCCTGGCTCGACCTCATGACCCTTGGCTTTCAAATGAAATGAACGCAGACTAGTATTTCAGTTGTGGTGACTTCTTAGGATGGGTTTCACTCATCACGACTGCCTTCCCTTTCAAAAGAGATCACATTTTGTGGCAAAATATTAAATGTATGAAAAATTTGTTAACTTTTGGTTTATATTCTTTGAGCGCTTCTCTCAAATTGTATTGAATTATATGTTTTGTGAAAACAAAACCTAAAAACGAAGAACTCATTCAAAACTTTTGTGTCTTTTATCGCAATTCAATCATTTGGTGTTAAATTGGTTTCTATTCCACTCTTTTTCAGAATTGAGTTACTTTTTTGCCAATTAATTAACTTTTTTTTAGTCACAAATTGAGTTTAGAGCGAAACCGAATCAATTGAATTATTTTATATTCGGTTTATCTATTAAATAAGTTGTGGATCATTGGCCGCATTCTCCATATCTCGGGAGCTGTCAGTTGTCTATTGTGGTCGATATAGTGGTAGTGCTGTTGTCGAGCGAACATAGACTATAAAAAAGAGAGTTCTTTTCATTTAATATTTTCAGTCCAATGAATGAATTGAAAGCGACTGTAAATGTGGTCATGAGTTCCGTTTTGTCGGAGGAGGCGATCGGCTGTTCACTGGTGATCACAATAAGCGAGTTATGCAGTTATGCTGTTTTTGTTACAAAACTCGGCTCAGAATTGGAACCGAAATCAGTTTTCGATTCTCTCTTTTTTGTTGGGTTTATGACTCGTCAAAACCTTGAGGCAGAAGATCAGTGAAGGACCACAACAACGACAATAACCACCAGAACTAAACCTAATGACCATTAGAGCATTTTTTATATAATAATAATTTCCCGGTGGCTATGAGTGGTATGACTGCCAACCAGTGTTTCGCTTATCGTATTATTGCTAATGAAATAGAGAAGTCATGCATTGAAGCCAACGATACATCCATTGCCTGAACCCAATATTCCTCCCTTTCCCTGTCCTTATGAATTATGGCTTTGCATTGTATAAGAGGGTCTCTACCATTAGATTGTCTGTTCCATACATTCTCTATTCAGCACATCATTATATCGCCACTAATTTCATAATTTCGATACTTTACTCTCAGCCCCAAAACATTGTCATATATTTCATACAATTATTTCATTAAATCAATTGTTTCGATACACAAATTAGTCTCCGACTCATTCGCTCCTAATTTTAGGCTCAGAATAACAGCCGGTCTTCAATTAATTCCATTGATAAGAAAATTATATTAAATCAAAAGCACCGACAAAACTGAATCAAATTGATTAAGTGTGATAGAGCATAATAGTCATGTAACTTTTGAAAATTTTATTTTCTCCAGACATTAGGTGCGGAATATTTTTGAAAATTTGATTAAAACATTGAAAGACTAATCAGATTAAAATAATCTTGCCACCAATGCCACCAAAATCTGTAGCCCGTGTAGTTGGAATCGTCAACTGTTTAATGATTTTACTTGATATCTATCCATAAACTTTTGAATTTCTCATCTCTTAGATACAAATAATAAGATATAAATTAAATGTTTGATTGTACCAGCATAAAATTTAGATTAAAATTTACTCAGAAAATTGAAAATTAATTCTCATCTTTTGGAAAAGATTTATTGAAATTAAAATTATAATTAAGTGGTTGGTTGTGATGAAAATCGAGTGAAAAACGTTTCGGATGAATAGTTATGCGAAAGTTTGTCTACTTTGAAGCGAAACAGCAAACGATGTGATTATAATGGCGTTGAAGTGATGAGCAAAAGAAGTTTATTCGAGTTTATACTAAAATTGCTTTTAAACGCTTTAATGTTTGCAGTTTTGCGTTTCCATTGGATTGACTCACGTTTTTGCGAAAGTTTAACTGCAAATAACTGCAAAATATGTTAAAATCTAAATACTAGTGGTTTATAATTATTAATCTCGGCTATAATCAACTCAGACGTGACGATACACCGACTGCTCAACTGCTGCCACTTCGGCCTTATCTTTGAAAAAACCATTAGATTATAATTAGTCATATCTTTTAAGACATGAATTAATTCGATAATTATTAATATTACCAAATTGTTTCATCCGAATAACTAAATCATAGCTTTTAATCTATGATAATATCTAAAAAGAATTTGAAAATAAATTAAATGCAATAATGAATGAAAGCTTCGGTAGTCATCAAAATTGCTTAAAATGAAGTATTAATTATGAAAACATTAATTTTTTTTTATACAAGACCTAAAAAAACTTTTAGGAATGTTTTTAGCTTGCTCATATTGTGAAAGTCTTGAACCCAACCGTATTGATCGGCTCAAGCAAATGGTGAGCTCTTTTCTCGACAAAATCTAATTGCATTCGGAATGTATTCTTTAGAAAATCAAAGGAATGCAGTCTTTCATCGAAAGCATAACTTTTGGTCCAAAGTTTAGCTGTTATTATATGACATAAAATTCTTTGATTCCGGAAATACTTGAGGATTTAGTGGAAGGCCTTTTGTTAGTGTTTTGAGTCGAGTAAACCTGTGCTATGAAAGAAGAAGACACTTATCACTGATGACAGCCAACAGCCAACAGATTTATTTTTAAAGGCAAACCGTGTTTTTTGTTGGCAAACAGTCTAATCATGTGCTCATATACTCAATAAATTCTGTTATCACTGTTTAACACAGTTTCAGATTCTTCTAAACCTATTCCACAATTAATTTCTTCGCACAAATCACGGCTTTCTTTCACGCCTTTGACCGAAAAATAAAATGAAAAATGACTACAATTACTATTATTTGATATAATTATTCAATTTTCGAATCCATATAAAAGATTAATTAAATTTAAGCCCTATTTGAGGTAAAGCTCGATAAAACTTTTTTGAAATGACGGCCTCTTTCTGTGCTTCAAAAGGATTTGTGAGAAAAACAACAGAAAAAGCTAATAACAGTTTGAATGAAAGTCTAATGTAAGGAATGATAACATATTAATTGCATTTTCTTTTGTTGTGTTGATTGGATTGGAGTTATTGTGAATTTATATCAACACTATATTAGAGAACCGATTCTATTATTAATGAATTCCATATTCAATGCCTGCAATACTTATGAGAAGAAAAGTGCAAAATAGAAGTACATATTTATTCTGATCTTAACTTCTATATCAAACTTATATATATAGTATACAATCAAATGGAGAAACAGCTGCTTCTGTTTCATTTGTGGCAAACATTTGGTGGACAACCACTCACTTTCATATGTTATTAGGTGTGAAGTGCTTTCCATATTGTATTCATTGAGGAGAGTCCCAAATGACAGCTTTTATGTACAAAAGTTGATGGAAAATAAAATGAAAGACAAACAGAAAACCCAATTATTAAGAAATAAATACAAAAATCAAAAGAAATGCAAAAACTTTGTAGACTTTCAAAGAGAGTATATATTTATTTTCTAATGAATTGATTTAATGAATAAACAAAAATTAGTCTTATTTTCAAAGACATGAAAATTATTGACTCATTGAGTGTATGTCTGAACGAAGACAATGTGAGAGCAAAAGCCAAGTCATTACTAATGAGAGTGAAGGACCCAATGAATGCCGACTCTATTATACAATATGTAATCAAAAAGCAGTGATCACTGGGTTTATTGATTAGAGCAAAAGCAGCAAACATTAGAGTGCGAGTACTGATGACAACCGACTCAATCTATGGAAGTATTGACAAACCGGAAAAGTATGGAAGACATTACACACATAGCATTTGCTCGAATAATCATTAATGGTTTGGTCTATAGACTAGCAGACAGTGCGATACTTAATGGTAACATGAGTTGATCCAAACTTTCAGTGCATCACTTAAATGGCTTACTGTCAATGTTATCCCTAAAGTGAATGCAACCGAAAGAATTCTCAACTTCACAGAACTGAGCAAAAACTGAGCCGAGCAAAAGACCAACGCATTGAGTGCCTTATAGCGCCTTTTCTGCATTGCACTGGAATTGAGCCCAGAGTACATCCCAAGTCAAGTGTGAAACCCCTGAAATCGCTTCGACCACAAACTGCAACGCTTTTGTTAAAGAATTGCATTCTATTACCCCAACCGCACAACTAACTCATCTCTCTCTCTCTCTCTCTCTCTCTCTCTCTCTCTCTCTCTCTCTCTCTCTCTCTCTCTCTCTCTCTCTCGCTCTCTCTCTCTCTCTCTCTCTCTCTCTCTCTTTCTTTCTCTCTCTCTCTCTCTCTTTTCATTTTGTCGATTCCCTCATTGATTCAATTATAGCAATCGGATGGAGAGTTGTATAGATGTCTGGCAACAAACACAATCTCTTATATGCGATAGACTGATACAGAAGTGATTGTAATGTTTTTGTGTTTCTTTTCTTCATATTTGTATCACTTATTTCGGTCTATTCTATATAATGGCTTAGTTTTGGGTATAATTTTGATCTAATATTTTACTGGAATTGAAGTTTATTTATATAAAGAGATATTCGGTAATAACCAGAATGTGTTGTACAGCGAGTGGCCATTTGTCGCTCTGATGTCAATAACAATGAGCTGACCATAAGTTAGAAAAAGTGAATCTATATGTCTATAACAGGGAAAGTGCATCAAAAGTGTAAAAAGAGATCAAATTGAATGCACTAAAAGACAAGTTTCTCAGCTCTAATATAATCACGACTTTTCAAAAGAGCTCATACTTTGGCCAGAATAGAGTGAACAGAATCTGCTTAAATGAGTTGGTCTCTCAAACAGTACACAAGTAATGCCTGCAATCACATGAAACACAGCTAACAAATCCATTGCTAAAAGCACTCTCTATAGCGTCAAACGCATCATATTTTTGCTTCCTTTTTGTTGCACTGCTTTTAGCGAAACTCCAAACACTTTTCATTCAATTTTTGTGTCGAATAAATCAGAAATTGAAAACTTTTTAACTATTTTAAGCTGTGCTCTACCTTTTGCGGGCATTTCAATAGCCATTTACACTTTTAATATATATTTTTTACTTGAAAGCAAACTTTTTGGTCATTCAATCTACTCGTTTGATTGAAAAATTATACCAAAAATAACGAATAGACTCTAAACGATAGTTACAATAGTAGAGGAAAAGTGATTTAAAATCAATTTGTGGCATAAAAAGTTGTCCGACTGTCCAAATTGAAGATCTAAGCTAGCAAAGCCCTGCATTTCGTTCACCTCTGGCTTCAAAACAGCCTTCAGTTTTCTGACAAACAGTATATCAGTTGCAGCTATAAATGAAATGCAGAAAATGACTCCAAAATGTTTGCCCCCGAAAAGAAACTTTCCTGCAATGCTTTCAACATTATTGTGCCAAGTAACAAAAATGCTCTTTTAATTGTAGACAATAGTTTGATTTTTTGAATAAAATTTCGAGTATTGGGTTATATATAACCGGATTAATTGCAAAACTATAATAGAGTGCATCGAAAGAACATAAAGTTATTGTCAGCTTAATTAGTGTTTGCAATTTAGTAGTGCTGTTAAGGCAGACAAATGTATCACTAAATTAGTTGTGGATTGCATTTGCAGGAAAGCAATGATGTTTATGTGAGTGTCTATGCTATCAATGAGTAGATTCAGTAATTCGTATGCCTCTACTCTACTAATGTAAACGATATCATTGCAGACATGGAATGGGAAGTACATTAACTCTAACTGACCGTTACGGAAGAGCACCAACTATTATAGACCCGAGCGGACAAATATAAAGCAGGAGAAGAAAAGGGTTCATAAGAAGAGTCTTGTGTGCCATCAATTGGTTTGTGACACGTCATAAAACAATCGCTCGGATATTGAGAGCAGTCATAAATGTTATTAAACTTTATATTAAAGAACTCTGCGTTTGTCACTCTTTTCAGGGTCTTTGTGGGGGAGACTTATTGTGTGACTCTGAATATGAAATAATAAATGAGGAAAAGTAGGCGACAGACAGACAACAAAATCGATAAGTTTTTGGTTGACTATATTTTTTCGCTCGACTTTTTCACTAAAGAGCTCCTAATGTCTGACTTAATGAGTTAGAGCTAGAGTTCATTTAAGTGATCCCAATGTTTATCGTCCAAAATAAAAGCTTTTCAAACAAATATTAAATATTTTTTTCGTTGTCGTTAAGTATTATTATAAGAGAGTTTCAGTTCTGACTTTTGCGGTCGTTTTGTTGTGATGTTTGACAATCCATTTAATATCAATTTGGATTCGATTGTTGTTGTGCTCATTGGTTGCCAACCAATGGTAGAGTGGAAGGAATAGCATGTGTTAGACATTAGTTTCACATTTATTAAGTTCGGAAACTTCTTTCAAATTCAATATTCATAGAAAAGGAAAAAATGTATTGAATTTTGCATTGAATACAAACTTCAATACAAAGTATTCATAGAATGAGAGTTCGATTTCTGTTTCCATTTGTTTGTCTCATATAATGAATGAAATGGAGATACAGTCAGGAACACAGAGTCAGGAAATCAATTGACCTCACGGTGGAGGGGGTGTAACGCCTTTGGTGGCGATAAAGTCTAATGATTGGCCCGACATAACAATGCCTTTTGTTTTTCTAACTCTTTCATTGGTAAGGCTTGCGGTCAGTGGTTGGAGGCGGGTCTTGATCTCGATTTCTAATTCAGCCGAGAGGTCAGCCGTTAGTGCGTTGGCTATAATACGGTATAACTTATATATCGCTTCTCTTCATTATTAGCCGACAGTATTCGTGGAATAGATTAAAGTGCTTTCGAGTATTACTGTATATATTGAGAGACAGTCAGACTCTTATGTAATGCTAACAAAATGAATGCGAAGAGGAAGAGCTAAGTGTGCTTTTGCCAAACCACAAAAAAGAGAGACTTAGTGGTAGTGCAAAATAGAATAACAGAATCGACTGATAAATGTGTTTTTCTCTCTCAATCTCGTTAGTGAAGACACAGCACATCAAACGGTCAAAACACGAGTAAAAGAGCAAAAAGTGATCCGGATTTTGGCTTTAGGGGACACAATGCCAGTGCTGTACACTTAATGAGATTTTCTCTTTTACTCTGTGGAGACAAATGAAGCGAAGATACCCATCAAAAATGTAACGAACTATACTCCTATACACTGTTATCTTGTGCCACGAAAAAAAGGACAGCACAAACATATTAAACAGTGGCCAACAATGACTGTGTGCCCAATGACTTGAATGACATGACTTTCTCAACACATCTCCGATAAAACAGATATTTTTTTTATTATTGATATACAGACCAACGGATCACTTCTCTAATGTGATATAAAAACAGAGAAATCAAAACATTGCAAAACTGACGCAAAACTAATAAACATTTGAATTGGTTTTAGTCATAATTATATTTGTTTTGAATCTAATTTTTTGACACATTTTTCAAAAATCATTTCATTTATAATTTTGACGATTTTTGAATCAAATCTAATGAATAAAAATTTCTAATTTTAAATCTAAAGAGTAATTAATAGAAACTACAAAATGAATCAAAATTTGATCATTAATTCAAAAGCAATGAATTAACTGAAAAATAATTTATTTTCTAATCTTATGTTTTAGACATCGATTTGGGAATTTTTGGTCCAAATTAATGACAAATGCATCAGAAAAGTAGAATTGATATCATTTTCACAAAAGTTTTCTAATATTTTGAAAGTTTTGCCAAAAAGAGTGTTTCGAATGAATAATAAATGAAAGGAATTTTAAATTTAATTCTTTATCTCTCAAACAATTCGTATATTTGTTCAGTTGTTTTGCTATTCTTAAAGTTTGAGCAAACAATTGATCGATGGGTTAGACATCAAAGTTATATAAGAGGAGTAGTTTTGTTAGACTTATGATCTGTTTGGAGCACAAGTACTTCAACTTTAACATTAAGGGTTACAGCAGTTGATGTGCGCTTCAATTAGATTAGGTTTGGAGTAAATGAGACAAACAGTGAGTGAGAGAGCATTTATATGGTATCGCTTAAAGATGTTCACCACTACCAGCACTGGTATCGCTGCCATCAGAGGAATAACTCACTCACTAGTGATGGTTGTGCTCTCAATTACATCCCACTTGAATCAGGAATTCAATGAAAATGACATAACGTTGTGTTCGCCCATAAAATAGTTTATACGAAATGATAATTCAAAGAACGGCTAAAAAATGTGGACTTGAAGAGCACCAAATGTTTTGGAGGCTTAGAGGGGGAACTCTGATTAGACGCTTCCAATAATCTATCCATAAATGTATGTATGAAGGTTTGAGTTCAAGCTTTCGACGCTCTTCTTTTGGGCTGAGTTTAATTTCCTGCGTCTTTGTGGAAGACATGCTGTTTCTTCAAGTCGAGGGTCAGTACCGGATCATTCATTGCCTCCATGAGTGACGCCGGCGATACACTAGTGATGCCAGTGAACCACTTTCAGACATCCCTTCCCTACTGAATGACTGGCAGTAGATTAGAGCCGGCATTGCGTAACAAAGCGTTTGCGACACATAATTGTGTTTAAGGTCCTCATAAGTTGTATGCATATCAAATGTGCTCACTCTTCACACATACAGTATTGCATATACTTAAGGGTCACCAGGGTTTCAAAGCTCATAATCAAGAGATAGAGCTGTGCTTCTCATCGATTCTTCTTTGTAATAAATGAAATATATTTACCCTGATCAGTGCTCAACAATGAGATAATTCGACATTTCTTGAGATATTTATGGTAATGATTATTGAGGCACTCTATGTGAGTGTTGGCTGTCCCGCAATACACGGTTTGTGATTCATTTGGTTTGATAGTAATTCCATCGAGAGTTGTGTAAATGGTATATACACTTGAATACAACACACCATTGCTTTTGCCTAACAAACACACGCCTGATATCTGAGAAATATTTATGAAGTATCGCGAAGTGAATCCCCTTCTCTATTGTGGTCGACCACCGAATACAAAGAGCAGTTATTTTTTGTTGCCTATACTCATGAGAACAAAAAAGCATTAGTATTAGCATTGATGTGGTTTTGGCTCTGTTTTAGACTCTTTTGCACTGTTTTTGACTGTTCTTGACTGTGATGGATAGGCGATCCAACCTATCCTGATATGACAGGCCGGTACCCGATATAATGCATGCACACATTCAAACGGTTTTGTCTATTAAATAATATATTTTCTCGTTTTCTTCTTTCATATCAAATATATGTTATTTTTATACCATTTGGACGTTAATCAACGTTTTCGGCCCTAAATTATAACAAATTTCTGGCATTCATTCAAAATTTGCGCAAAATTGGGCTAATTTTCTATCAAGTATCAATTTAGTATGTTAAAATTTCAATTGCAAGTTCAAAATAGTAAACAAAAAGTTAACAAGAAACACAAGCAAATCTGAAGGAATGTTTAATGAAAAATAAACAAATGGAAAGAATTAATTTCGAGATTAGCAGCAAATTTGAATAATTATTTTGAGTTAACTCAACTATCTAAAATTTCAAATGATTTGTTATTTGAGTGAATTGTATAGAAAATCATTTGAGAGATGAACTTTGGAAAAATGGTTTTATGCAAAGTTGTGGCTCTAATAAGTGGCTCTAATAA
>JAQFXL010001473.1:0-11841 GCA_034693445.1 Edwardzetes edwardsi | reverse complement strand
CTCTGCCAGGTCTCTGCCAGTTTCAGCATAAGTAAGTAAGGACTCACTTTATATTTAGGCTCATTTTGTGATTTATTATTAAAATTTGTGTTCTTTTTATCTCATTTATAATCATTTTCGATACAACAATATTCCCGAAAACGTAAACCATTTTAATGCAAATTTTCCGTTCACTCAGTTCTCAAAGCATTCAAATCAAGAATTGTATGTAAAGTAAGTCTTGAGTGCCATTCCATTGAATGCTCACTAAATGCTATGAAGACTATGGAAGTCATGAATGCCTTTTATGATTGGGTCACTCAATTGGGGCCATTCGTACACATTCTGAGCCGTTTTTCTCTGAGTTAGACTTTAATTATTGTTTTGGGAGTTTTTCGCTAAACTCATAAATTTTTATGAATTCAAATCCATATCTTTTATTGAATTTCAAATATAAAGAAAATAGTGAAGAAAACGTTGCAGTTATAAGATATCTCTCAGCAATAATTACCAAATTAATTATTTGCTCAAATTTTCAAACTTATCCTTGTATTCGATTTAATTTAAATGTTAAGTACTTTTATATTTATCTAAAGGAAAACTTTCATATCATTTGAATTTTTCTTTTTGAAAACCACTCAAAAAGTTTACTTTAGATATAAATAGAAATAATGAGAAAAACAATCATTTTTAGTGATATTTGAAAGCAACTGAATTTGCAGACAAAGCCGCGATTCGATAAAAATCGGTATTTAATTGTGAATAGCAGTAGTGATCACTTGAGGTATAGCCTAAAAGCATTTCCAATCAATAAAATAAACAAAAATATTTGGAGTGGAGAGCCCCTGGAGTTTGTCGAAAATTTCAATTTTTCATCAGTAAATCAAATTTAATTTGAAAGTTGAGTTTTTCTACAATTTTATTAATAAAGAAAAATGAATTCAAAAAATTGAAATTTGAGTCGATATCCGATGATTCTGAGCCCCTCATCACAAATCCCTTGAGGTTGATGTCTGAACAATACTTGCCTCTAATTTGTTGGGTCTGGTCATCAAATGAGGGCAAAAATTAAATGATAAAAAGTATGGCATAATATTCGACGAATTGGTTGCATATGAATAGAGAGTAAAAGCGTTTGAATGGAAGTAATATTTTTAAGTTGCAGTCCATTAGAAAATATGATTTGCTTTCGAAGCACTGGTCTGGAAAATCAATGTTAGGCCATACCAGTGGTTATAGGAGACAACCAGTATTGCACAGTATAACTGTTGGGTCGGATGAGTAGTTAGCACAGAGAGAGAGAGAGAAAGTAGTTAACACAGAACTGAGTTTTCAATGATTTATTGACTACTGACATACGTAAGGCTCGTTTCCGTCCTCACCAAACACTACATAATACAATGTATGTGCCATTATTAGCATAGATAAGGGAACACCACATCTAAAGTACCTCAAATGTCAACCCTAATAAAGGGCTGCAAAATGCGATTTACGAAAACTTTTCTAATCATAAGATTACAAACAAAAGATTTTTGAAATTCTTTTTGTCAGACATTTGGTCAGACATAACAAACAATCGAACCGTTATATCAATGATTGCATTAATTTTAGACAATTTTACTTAAACTAAGAGTCGTTATCTAAAGTGGAAATCAGTGCTTAAGTCGAGTAAATTGTTTTTTACATAATTGATAACATAATTAGACATTAATTTCTATGTAATTATAGTATTTAGAAGTTTAGACATCAAAATTAAAATACACTAAAAAGACACAAAAAACAGTTAATTGGGTTAAACTCAAAATTAAAATGAATGGGGTTTTTATCAAATGTCAAATGGATTTTAAAACAAATAATTCATTAAACAATCTATGGTTTAAATAAAGAACTTTTTAGTTATTTGTACTGAATATAAATCAAAGCTTCAAAACTCTTCAATTGATTGAATACATGAAAAAACAAATTCATTTTTTTGTTGAGAAAACTTTTCTGAATTTTTTTGTACTTACGATAAGAACTAATAACTGAACGAAACTTATAATTAATTCATTAAATATTACATTCAATATATATATTATTATTAATTAAGTCATAACTGATATATAATAAACTCGAAGCTAAATAACAGATAAATATAAACTACAGTAAGGTTTGGAAATATAGTAAATAATTGAATCCAATGCTTATTTCCAAGCTTTTAGTGATGCGTCGGATAATTGAAGTGAGAGGTTATGGAAGGCGGAGAACCAATATTTCTAATGACCAGCTTTGGAGTGTATCGATGCGGGTCTGGAGTTATCACTGAATAAGTTTTATGGTTGTGATGACTGTTGTGGTGATTGTTGTGAGACAGAGACCGGTGTCGCGAACTGTTTGACTGATTACTGCCTGTCGTTGTATTACTCGTAACAATCGGTGAACCAATCGATCGATTCTTCTTCGAAGTCTCGAAATTAGGTGCAGAGCTCGACGTTGTATTCATTGACGACACTGAGGTCTGTCGTATGCCTTGTGATTGAGAGCCCATTATTTTGAACGATTGGTACTGTTGTTTGGGTGAAGTCGCTGCTGGAAACAGACTCCTGTGTTTGTCCAAAACGGCCGGATTAACGCAATGCTTAGGTTTAGGCGGAGGAATGTCATAAATGGCGCGAATGGGAACAGGGCTTATATTTGGTTTTATACTTCTATCCTTTTTGGTAGACATGGATAAATCTAACGGCCCGTTAGATGGCGAGGAAGAGTTGCTTTTGTTATCAGCCATAGAATCGCTTTCCGACTTAGGACTAGGAGTAGGGGTAGGAGGAGGCGAAGCTAGCACTGCACTGTTTGCTGACAGTTGATGTGTATTTGAGATATTGATCGCCAATTTCGTCGATATATCCGATGAAACTTTAGTTGATTTAACCGAAAGCGCATTCGATTGCAAAGATTTGCTCGAATTGTCACCGGCTTTGATGACAGCCTTCTCTTTGTTATCAGCGATTCTATTGACTTGAGCGGTGAATTTGGAATTAGTCACATCTCTTTCACAACTGTCATCATTGGGAACGTCGACAACAAGTTTTCCGTCATTATCGTCGTCGTCTTCTTCTTCTTCTTCTTCGTTATTATCATCAGTTGTTTTAATAGAAGTTTTGATTTCTTTTTCGTTTTTATGCTTTTTATCCTCATTTTTGCCATCAGTTTGAGAGTTGAAAGAGTTGTTAGCTTTGGATGAGTTGTCGATATTATTAGAACCACTAACAGTCAAATCCTTCTTAATTTGAAGCTTTTTCTCCCTATCCTTCGGTGAGACGAGACTCTCAACGGAGTGAGTTTTGGTCGAAATACGAATAACCAAGTTACCGGAATTAGTGGCAGCACTGGTCACAGCACTAACACTCTTGATTGCACTTTCATTCTTATGAATGGCAGAGCCGACACTACTATCGGTAGTGGTTGTGCTCACTTTGTTGTCGTTGAGCTCATTAGGCGTAACCTCATTTGAACTCGAGCTCAGTTGTGGCACATTTGCGTTGCTTTTAGTCTTTAATTCGAGAGTAGGTGTAGTGCTGGTAACATTAACGGAGGCGCTCTTCGCCGTAACACCAGATGCTATTTTGTTCACTATTTGATTAATGGACGCGCCTTTCGTTTTGCTCGTACTCTGACTTATGGATGACTTAGAGAGTGACTGATTGCAAATGTTTCCGATAGACTTGTGTCCCGTTTCTGATGTCTTGTTATCCAAACACTTTTTCTTTAAATCCGATTTTGAGACAAACGACTCAACCGAATGGTTGGTCTCTTTATTGTTATGATGTGATGACACCAATGATGTAGAAGAAGGGCTCACTTTACTGTTGGCAACACTTGTTTTGCAACCATTTTTATTACTAGTTGTTTGTGGCGGAAGTTTTATACGAATAGATGTCGGCGATAATGGAGTTGACTGGTGCTGTGCTGTTTCGGACTTTGCGCCACTCATTGGTTTGATAGATATTTTAGTGTTTGTGTTATCGGTTGTCATATCTCTGTTTGTATTACAAGTTTTAACTGTTGTCTCGTTTTGTGAACTTTTCAATGACTTTGCGTTTAGTTGTTTTGAGGACACGTTTGTCACACATTTGCTCTGTTTTGATGGCATACTATGGAGTGATGGCGAGCTGTCAGGTGTCGCAACTCTATTATTAGGTGCAGTACTCTTATTAGTGGGAGGTCTAACTGATTCAACGGATGGTGAATTCATTGCCAGTTTTTTACTCTGTGTCGAACCTGTTGTCATCGATGGTAGAGTTGATGGCATTGAGGACTGGCTTGAAGTGAGTTTATTGCGATTCACTTCACGAGCGCTGCCTTTTGATTGTTTTGCTGTTTGTGTAGCGCTCTTACAATCAGACGACGAGTTTTTCTCGTTAATAGTCTTCTCTTCTTTGCATTCATTGCCAGACATAGACTCAACTGAATGTCGATTGCACTGAAGGGTTGGCGACTTTGTGCCAATCAGAGTGCGGACATCGAATGCCGAACACTTTTTACTAGAATTCTTCTTAACACTGATATCACTGCTCATACATTTGGTATCCGATTTTGTCGAAGAATTGGAAGCACTTAATCCGAGATTTGGGCCCACATTTTGAGGGCTATTATATCCAATGGAATTGACAGCAGAAGAGCAGAGTTTGCTTTTATCCGAATTGATTCTACACTGACGTAAACTATTGACAGTTGAAGTCGATGTAGTCAACGGTGTTAGTGGTATAACTGGTGAGGATGTGTTGGCGTTAATACAATCCGTGGGCACAGGTTTGGGCGTCGATACACTTGAGTTGTTTGCCGGCAAAATCTTTCTTAATTTTTTCGGCGGTTCATCCGTTTGTACAGCACTGGCACTCATATGAGTAGACTTTGACTTTAATATACCCGGAGGTGTCGGTTGTGTATTGACTGCTTGGCTCATAGCTGAAGCACTTTTGGAAGGATCCGCACGTCTGGGCGTAGCAGTGGATGCCTTGCCTGATGTCACGCCAGTTGCGCCACTATTGTTACTCTTATTACTTGAATTGTGTGTTTTCATTGCAAGCAATGTGGGCACCGGAGCCGCACCTGTCATTATGATAGTCGATGCGGTCGTACGCGATGTACAACTGGACGCCTGTGTCTGAACCAGTTTGGACTGATTCACGACACCGCTATTGGTCTTATTGTTGACATCACTAATGTCTTTGGTGCTATTGTTAACACCGCTTCCATTGCCGTTCTTGGATTCGACTGTTTGTGGATGTGTTGTCTTCAATCGCTTTATCGGTCGTTCACTTATACGATAAAAAAGACGCATCGGATCGCTCTGTTGGGGTTAGGGTTCGTGTCATTACCAACAGTCAAATGACAAAGAATTTTATATTAAAAGAGAGAACGACAGTCAGTGCGAGAGAGAGAGAGAGAGAGAGAGAGAGAGAGAGAGAGAGAGAGAAAGAGAGAGAGAGAGAAAGCGAGGGAGAAAGCGAGAGAGAGAGAGAGAGAGGGAGAGAGAGAGCGAGGAGAGAGAGAATCAATAAATAAATAGCAATGCATTGAAAGTTAGCACTGAACTGAAGACACGCATTAACTGACTGTCAATACAATGGCATACAAGGAGTGGAGAGAATGGTTTGCACGCAAAATGTGCGACAGCTTGCGATACATCGACCACTTGGGCTCTACTCAATGCCAGCTTTAAAGAGCTGTTCCACTCTATTCATTGTCATATAGCGCAGGCAATATGCAGACCATTCAGAGAACATAGCAAAGCAGTGAAATTTTATGAAAAAAGCAGTGAATAAGTTGAGGACATACCCGTCTCCAGGCGTAAATGTACGCCACATCCATCAGAGTGTAATCCTCATTGAGGATGTCTTCCAAATACATGATATCCACCTTATAAGTTGTGGGCAATCCATACTTTCTTGCGATGAATTTTTTCAGGGTCAGGATAGAGAGACCCGCCGGACACAGCAAATAGCGTTTCATGCCTTCCGTTTCATTCGTTTCATCTGTTTGTTGAGCGCTGGAATTGTATCCATTTTCTGGAATTTGGTTCTCACCGTATCCATACTCAAGCGATAAACTGATCTGGTCATTACACATGTAAAAAATACGGTGGTCCACCACTTCTCCCCGATCTTCAGCTGTAGTTTCGACTATTTTATAAATTTGAAGGAAAGGGTTCATCCAATTACTTATTTATAATAATTAATAAAATAAAAGGTTTGCATAAATATAATGGAATGCAAAGGAATAGTATATTAATATAATGGCTGTAATTCATAGCACACCTGCTTCTGGATGTTTGGCGTAAAAGTCTCGTCTTCTCTTCATTTCGTCTGCAATACAATAATTAGGGTTTGAGTGAAATTGCTATCTACTCTCTCTCTCTCTCTCTCTCTCTCGCACATAGTCTCCATTACATTGAAGAGAGGGCTATAATATTATTAGTTTGAGGTTTTGAGGTCTGAACGCAAATAATGAATAAATAAAATAAACTCAAAGGAAATGTCGGAGACATCGATTGCATTAGTTTTCAGATAAATGAAAGCTTAGAGAAAATACAAACAAGTCTTGCATTTCATTGAATTACTATAATTTGAAATATATTTATTGGAACAAAGTTTAAATGTATTTTTCACTAATCAATTGCTGAGTCAATAATTTGCAACAATTTTGGATTCTTATTGAATGACAGGAATTGAGACCTCAATTGAGATATTAAAATATAATGTATTTAGGATTTGGATGACTTACTTTTAAAGACATCGGGTATGAGTTTGTATACAATGTCCTGCAATATCTTATCAGATCTGATGGAAAATGAGTTTCAAAATTAAGTCAACAGATAGGAGCTATTATTGAAATAAATATACCTGATGCTAAGGAGGGGCTTTGTTCCGTGTACTTGCGTTTCACATATGGGACAGCATTTATTTGTTTCCAGATATTTGACAATACATGACTTGCAAACTGCAATATATGCGATAGTATTGATCCGAACGGAAAAAATCAGATTAAATTCGTATTTATATAATGGAAAGACTAATGCAGTGATTATTCAAAGCAAAGCTCTTACATGAATGGAGGCATTCGCTAATAGTAGTCGCATCGATGAAATACCCGTTGCACAGAATACACGTGAGCTCCGCATTGACATCTGATAGTCTGGGCCTCTTAGGTACTGTATGTGGCGAACCAATATCTGCTCCGACCTGTGCTGAGATTTTTGATGCACTGCTCGTCGATGTACTACAAGACTGGCTGAGAGTCGCACTCTTTTTGTCGCTTTTCTTTTGCGACATTTTTTACTTCAATTTTGATTTGTTTTCAAACACTTTCTGTTAAAATTCAAAATTAATGCTTAGTTTTTCAAATTAATACCAAAAATAATAAAAAGCAAATCAAAAAGAAAATCTCATTAAAGGTTAATATTTGTGGTCCTCTTTTTTTGAGAGAAATTGCTTTTTTATGCACAAACGACGCCTCAGTTTAATTGGCTTTGAATTGAAATTTAATCGGAGAAAAACTTTTCTTAAATTACTGGAAGTATTCCTTAAAATAATTATTTGAGTGTAAGATATGTAAGGACTCATTGCTCTAATGTTTGGCTTTTATATGGATTTTATGGCTCTAATGATAAATAATATAAAAATGTGGCGCAAATGTTGTGTCGGCAATGAATGGCACAGAATTACAGCAATGGATGTGCAGCTGTTAATAATGTTAATACATTTTAAGTGTGAAAAGTAAGTGCTATACCAGAGCAAAAGTGTCGGTCCTAACTTTTAGCTGAGACAATATCAAAGTTAATTTACAACAAAAGGCATCGTTTCTCTACTCAACACGTTTTCACGTAATTTAGCGCAAAAGAAGAGAAACAACACAAATGCAGCCCTAATATAATACATAGAAATAGTGGTGTACTGTAAGCTGTGCTACTGTACGCTGTATTAGTTTTAGTCTCCAACAGAAGAGCCAAACCAAGTCTACCAAATACTAATAGAATTGAATGAACTGCGTTTCCATAGAAACAATATTGAGTTATGCAGTAATTCAGCTCAGCATCTGAACAGCGCATTCACTCCAATAGCTCTTACATTTGCACTGACATTACGCGAGACGTATATCCAACTCATAGAGAATGGGAATTAGTAGACAGACATCAGATACAGAGCACTGATGTTCGGAAGAGGAGATCCACCACTAATGCAATGCTTTATATCATATTCTAAGCGTATTCTATGCATAAAATTCTTGTTTGACTTGTGCTCGATTGCCATTACCAACATTTTATTACTACTCTTTCTCTATCGTAACGCCTTTTTTCAATAATCAACGAAAACATTTCATTAAAACAAATGTTTTGTTTATTTTGATTCTTTGATGTCAGGGCTGACCAGAGGAAAGTTGGCTAATGAATCGTTAGTAATGATTACCGGAAAATATTTAATCATATATTTACTTCGAAGGGAAAAATTAATTATCTAATCTAGCTGAAATTCCAGGATAACACCTTTCCTTTTGAAAAGTCGGTCAATTTAGAAGAAAAGATGAAAATTGTTGTGAACGTCATTTTTCTAAATTATCGTTGTTTTCAAATAAAAATTGTCTGTATTTGTGAACAAAAGTGGGTTACAGTATGTCGTGACTCCAATTCAAAGCCCAATCGACTTATCGTTTTTCCGATTTCACTCGTAGTTAGCATTACGTTTCGCGTCCCTATCTTTTAGAGGGAATTCATATTCACTTAGAAAAGTTTACTCAATATTATTGGCAGTTGTTTTCAGTACTTCCTTCTTCTCTGAATGAGAGAATTGCAAATACGATTCAATGCCTAAAGCATTAGACAGTATTTTGATTATAAAGAGATGCCATAAAAATCACGCTTCGCTTTGAGTGCTTTCAAATCAAACTCATACAACAATAATTCACTACTTTTCTTCTTGCATTTTTACTTTTGAAGAAAGCTCATTTTTATTTTACATATACCATCCAATTAAAACTAAAAATGAAAGTATTGGATGAAAAAATATACTAGCATACCTGCGATGATAAACTGAAAATTATATTATCATTTGAATTCTCCAAATTCTCCAGAAGAAGATAAACTCGTAATCGAAACAGTGATCACAATTTTAGACCATTTATTTAGCCATCAATTCAATAGAAAGTGCATTAATGGAAAGACATGCGCACTGATGGCAACTTGTAAGCCTCGGGTTTCTATGTTAAGCAAAGCGTTAGGAAAGTCTCAGCGTTTGGTTTGTGTTAGTATTGTTGCGGACCTCCTGGGATGTAATACCATCTCAGAAATGATACCACCAAAGTTGACTTTAGCTTAGCTGCCAATGCCTTTTCCACTCTATCACTGTTTGGTCCTACTTTGGCAACGCTTCCGCTAAATATTATTATTTTATTTACTCAAACACTTCAAAAGTTTTATTTTTCTATTTTTAATTAAGTAGAAAAAAATTGGAAAAAATATCTGCAAAAAGAGTGGGACTGAATGGAGAGCACAACTCTATAATTATGGCTTTGCCTGACCACAGATGTATGCAAATGACAGATACAAATATAGGCATTCATTTGCCAATTGAGTGCTTTTCAAAGTTATTTGTGCCGATAGTCGGACGCAATTGGAGACGACGTTCACCACAAAGTTAGGGGAGAGAAACAAAACCTTCTATTCTAACAGCACTGGCAGTGAGTCTGTGATCGAAATGTGAAGAGCGAGACATAGACAGCACAGACACCTGCCTTTATTCACACTCGTGGCTAAATATGTGTTCAGTGCCCACAGGGCTATGGCTATGGCTGTGTATGTATTTTATTTGAGATAATAACCGATAGAATAACACGAGTTTGAAGAGAGAGAAACACGTGATTCGATTCAATTAATGCTATTCATAGTAAGCATTCATAGCAAGCATTGGCACACTTTCTACTCATTTTCTCGACTCATGGCATACATCCAAAAATCATTTTAAAATAACTGATAATAAAGTGCTTTTCAGAAGAAACCTCTTTTTAACATAAGATTATTATTTGTGCGAAAGTAATCACATTTGACTACGAGTTGAGACAAAGTTTGATCGTATCTAAAATCATTTGAGGAATGCCTCAATATTTTGTGGTCAAAGTAATCAATGAATAATAACTACTTGACATCTCTTGAGCTAAGGGTTGAGGTTAAGGTTTATTTCGATATTTGCTAAGAAAAACAGAAGTTAGTGCTGTAGAGCACCCCTTATGCGATCTGTCTGCTCCCCCACTGTCTGCTCTCCTTTACTGCTTATCTGAAACTCCCATTTCTAAGGAATTATTGTCGACTTATACCGTATTGGAAACGCAAAACAAGACAAAAGAGCAAACCATGGCAGCCATTCCGCCATTTCCAACAACATTTTAAATTTAAATAGTTTTATGCTCAAGCACAAACACTTTAGTAGTGAGTTGTGACTCTCAAAAAAGCATATTCTGTGACGACATGACTGAACACAACTAACGAAAGGCACAAAATTGCTTATAATGACAGTTACATCACATACCAGTGCTTCCACTTCTCTCTGGATTCGAGTGCAAAATGCATAACACAATCGCGAGTCTCAAAGAAATAATCGATTTTTGCTTTTTTTAGGAGAGTTCACACATTCAGACATTTGGAGAAATGTTTTCCTAACTTCAAAGGAAATGTTTTCGTTAATTCGGACTCAATTCAAATGAATATTATTTTACATTTGAAACAAATTTTTAATACAAATTTGTTTTGCTTTTCAAAAACCGAACAAAATATTTAAAATATTCAATGGAAACGATGACATAATATTGCGAACAAATGGCTTACATTACAAATATCGACAACAATTTGAACACATAATGTGTTAGTATTATAGAGGATATGATTATTCAAATAATAGTGTGTATACTGTATAACAAACAACAATAAAAGCGGTCGACAAACAAACGTCAGTTCGCTATAAAACCATATATTTTTCATTAGATTGAGAGCTAACCCACAAAATTAGAGAACGAGAATAAAGCCGTACGTTTTGGGGATATACCTAACAATTTGGAGTTGGCTTTCGACTAATTAAACGCATCCGTTTAAAGGGAGTACTATTTCAGATGATAGACCAGTTGAAGATTATTTTTGAATACAAAGTTCAGTCAACTCTCAATAGTCATCAATATTTGGTTTTTAATAAATAAATTCAATTCAGAATAATATATAAGAAATTCTTATTAAATGTGTTTTAGAAATTCATAAATATTTATGAAAACATTGAGACGTATTGCTATCATTGCTATCAGTTTCAAAACTATTGATTAAAATAATTAGATTTCAATTGATTTGACTTAAAGTGGAATTGAATGGAATTACTGTAAGTCTGGGTTTGAAATTAGATATGAGATGAGAATAAATATATTATATAATTGATAAGTGTATCGCATGGTAACTAAAAACAGTCTTTAACCTCGCATACAATGTGATCAAATGAACAATCAATCCGGGAATGAGTGCGCATAAAGAAAGAGAGACCGGCAGTGTAGGCACAGGCAGTAGCGGTGAACGCACGCACTCAATGCCGTTCGTCTCTTTGGCTGACTCTCGCCTCTTCTCAATGCAGTGCCAGCAAACTATTACTTAATTGAGACAATTTGGTCAATCGGTCACTCATTTACTCGATTATATCACTAATTATGACTAAAAAGTGATTCCATGTCTACTCAATCGATATTTCAAAAGTGTAGAATGAAAATCAAGAAATAGTGTTATCATCTGTTTTTGGCGCTACGATAGCACTAAATTACTCAAAGCTTACAAAGCATTAAACCATTCATTTGAGTACTGAC
>JAQFXL010001472.1:0-11841 GCA_034693445.1 Edwardzetes edwardsi | reverse complement strand
ATGTAATACAAGCACATGAATTCCTCGACCCTTTCCCTCATCTGAATCATCCAATATCTGCATTGAAATTATTTTAAAACAAATCGTTATGTAATCGCGTCTTACAGTCGCGCCGTCGACAGTAACGGTAACTCTTGACTGACTGGACAGCACTTCAACTTTTATGGAATTCGGTTGACTTTCTTGAAGTCTCAGACTGTTAGGACGTCTGTCCCTTTCCTCAGCTATTTATCAAATTAACAACTATTAGAAAACTTACTCCAAGTTATCGAAGGGAACTCACATTCGAGGACCGACTCTTCTTTGAGTCTCTGACTCGTGTCGATAATAAACAAGACATTTATGATTACCGTAACCATCAAAATGACCAAAAATACGAACTGAAAAAAAGTCAACTAAATTGAAGACTTCTTGCAAATAAACGATCAGTAATTGAATACCTGAAGTATTTTTGAGATCATTTTTTTGGGCAAAACTTTGATAATTGGCTTCAAATTCATTTCGAAGGTTTCAAACACTCTTCAAGTCATTCATCGATTCCAATAAATAAGGAATTTTCGGCTTTTTATTCGACATCAAGAAATGTACCGAATCTGAAAAGTCGAAATTATTATTATCTTGGTAACTCGTGCTTAGATTATTTATAAAGATGAGTTATTTGTATTATTTGATAGCAAGCATATTAAAGACTACAATCTGTGAATACTTGTATGATTTAAATCTTGTAATTACCAAGCTAAACATAGACTAAACCACAAATCATTATCCAAAATCCCATTAGAATTGAATTAACGAAAATAATTGAATAATAAGCGAAAGAAAAACCAATAAAACTCTTTTAAAATAATAAACACTTTATTGAGATATCAGAAGAGAATGGAAGCGACAAAAGTGAAGGCAATTGTCATTAATTTACTGGTAATTGAGTTAAAGAATGCCATTTAAAGCGAATTTAATGTATTTCTCGAGTCTTCGCATATATTTAAAATCATTACACAATATATTGAGTCATAGTTTCCGTTTTGGAAATTACTTTAAAACTGAAGGCAAGAGTCAGACAAAAGAAGTAGCAAATCATTAGTGAAAACCACTGAAAACAGTGTCTCTGAAGCCTCTGAAAAAATAATACATAACTTGATATCAAATTAATTTAGAGGAAAGCCTTCAGCAATGAAAGCAAAATATAAGAAATGCCAATAAAAATACATATAATAAGAAAACAAATAATGGGATGACTTTTCTTTGAGACAAAAATGCAATTCTCTGTTATATTATTTGTTTTCAGACCATAAGTTCATTCTGTCCTCAACTCATCGCTCAATTGTTCACTTCTTTTTTCGGTGTATGTCTTTCGGCAATATTTGCTTATAATTTCAAACCACTCGTTCGGCAGAACTTTATTCTGATCTCATCTATTATAGTTTACTTAAAGATTTTTTTCCACTCCACTCATGACTTTTCTCTCGAGTGAGTACTCGAAGAATAAAATTTTTCAAAAGTAATAATTGATTTCATCTGGAATACCATTAATTACTCGTCATTGAGATAACAGACTATTCTGAGGACTAAAACAAATAAATAAAACACTTTTCAAACGAAAAGATGAAAATAAAAGTTTGCAAAAATTGTGAAATGAAGTCAAAAGATAGACATCTAATGAGAAACACCACTAAAATAATGGCTTTCAAAACATTAGAGACTTTGAATTTAGGATATTTTAGTATTCATATCAAGGCATCAGAATTGCATTCATGCGAATCATTTGATTTATCTGTGTTTCCTTTGATATATTCGCAGTTTGATCATGCAATAATATAAATATGAATTTCAAGCAAAAATAAATGAGTATACAGTCGAATGCCATATATATATATTGGCTGCAAATTAATAGAATTTAAGCGTGAAAAATAACCCGGCATTAACTGAACTTCAAGCTCAATGGTTTAACGCCTAACAAGTGAGGGAATTGAGGATGTCAAGATCATTAAAATGTGAAAGGTTTCACATCTGGAACTCATTTTTCACGATGAGTTTGCAGGTTTTGGATGATTCTACGAGAAAAATGGCGCGACTTCTATAAAATAACAGGTGATATATCATTAGGCAACTGCCCATCCCTAATAAATGACAATTACCTGCACTCCATTACAACTCCCAATTGTTTTAAACTGGAAATAATGAAGGTTCAAGTTCTATTGGTTCATAAAAACTGCCTTCGACTGTACATCACATCAATATTGATATCGGATTCACAAATGAGAGGAACAGATATTGAAAGAAAAAACTTTTGATTTCAAAACTGCATACAAATGAATAAATTATTAATATTAATGGCAAACAGACCATAAAACTGACAGAAATTGAGTGTAAAGAAAACTTTTGACTACAATTCACGCAATGAAACTAAAAACAAAGTTTAGGCCAAAGAAAAAAAAATTAAGTCTAAAATACACAACAATTTTGAGCAAAACGTGTAATGCGTTCAAAGAGAGTAATGAATTGCAGCGGAAAATGATTTCTTAGTTTCGACACTAATTTCTATGAGAAAAAATGTAATCAAAAGTAATCTGAAGTTTTTTATTATTATTATTATTATTTGAAAATTACATTTGTTTAATGTGAGAACAGAATAGGGGGCAGAATAATAACTATTTGGGAAAACTAATTATAACTTTTAGCTAAAGTTTTGACTAAAAGTATTCATAAAAATGAAAGTTTAGAAGAAAAGGAAAATTAGGTTTTCTTTTGGTTGAAAAAATCAAATTTATGTTAAATGAAGAGAAAATTATTCGCAAATATTTACTTTACTGTTGAATAAAATGTGTTTAAACTTTTCCACTGAAGAAATATATCATTAATTCTGGTTTTAAAACCATTTTTCACAAAAATTGTTTAGTTTAGAGCTAAAAATACCTGTGCTTTACATCTAACAAAAGTGTTAGAAATGATGGATCAGATTCTCAAAAAATCCAGACAATGTCTGGAAAAACATTTTCAATGAAATTCAAAACAAATTATTAAAATTTGCAAAAATTATTAATGAAAGCAAAGGAGTCGACGAAATAATTTCGTAAACAAATTCAATGTTCAAAAAAACATATTTTGCTTATTATTCAGAAATTTATGGCAAAACAGAAAGTTATGAATAAAATTATTAGCGAAAAGAATGACTGTATTTATAAACTATTCATTAAAATAAACACACATTTCTTCACAAATTCACTCCTAATTTAGGGCTAATTTTCGTGTCTATAAAACATTTCTAAAAAAATACTAATGAAATGAATTCATAATTTAATTTCTTAGGAGAAAATTGAACACAACTTTCACTCTTAACTCCTCTTAACTTTTAAATTAAAGTGAAAAATAAATTTTGAATTTAATTTCAGATAATAAGAGAAATGTTAGAAAACGTGACACTATTTTCTCCAATACTTATTAAATTCAAAATAAATTGCTTTTTAGACGAATTGAAATTTTGAAACATTTTTGAATTACCGGTGAAAAGTGAAGAAATGAATCATTCAATTGAGATATTAAGTCATGATTTTCAAGAAGTCTTTTAAGAAATTATAAACCAAATCAAAAGAGGAGTTTCTTCACCAAAAAAGGCGATAAAAAGTCAGTTATGAATCAGATCTGAGTTAAGACACGATTTAAAAGCAATTAATTTTTGCCTCATTTTATTGAAGGGAAGAGTTTTGAGAAATATCTACAAGTTTTGGACAAATGGGACAAAAAAATTCAATTCTTTGCTGAAGAAATAATAATCGGTAATAAAAAGATCCGGAGATAACTAACCGGTGAAAATCAATTCCATTCATAATGGGATCCGTAGGAGTCGTATAGCAATAAATCACAGATTATTTCCACTCAAGTAATGTGAAAAAAGTTTTTAACCTTTCATTAGTTGCAAACAATTTGTGGTTTATATTCAAAATTATCAGTTTATTGAAGAGAAAAAGGATTAAGAGCTAAGACAAGACATAAACTATTTTTTTTGGTCTTCAGGTCTTCAGGAATTTAAATTCAAATATTAGTTTAGAAAGAAAACAATTCAAAAGCACAGGTATTTCGCATGGAGTGAGCAAAAATCATTAACAATGCAACTTGCATTATGCAAGGGGGATACATAACAAGGAATGGTATAAATTGTGAGGTGTCTTAAGAATTCATATAAATATTTGCGAACAAAAGTTTAGTTTTTGCTTAAAATTCAACACAAAGTTGTCGTTAAAAGAAATACATTATAAAAATTCAGACATAAATTAAGGGATAGACCCCTAAAAAAGCTATTGAAAGGAGAGTACTATAAAAGAAAGGTGGGATTCATATCTCAAATACACACCATATGAATATATCTTATCATTTATTTATTTGGTAAGTCTTCTGAATCATTGAGTGTTTTTTAACCCCAATTCAAGAAAATATTTTCTTATAATTATAATCATTTTAAAAGCAATATATCTCTGAACAAAACGATGGGATTTACCTCTTTATTCAAATTCATGTCGGCGTTCATCAGATTGACGTCTATTTCAGTGCCAAACAATTACTTCTTCTTCTTATTGTTTCTCAAACGCGAAGAAAAGGGTCACAAAAGTTGTGATTATTTACCAAATGTTTTGCGATTTTTACTGTAATTTAAAACCTATTAAACAAAAGGAGAAAAACAATTAGATTTCGAGTCATTAGTATATAATTTTGTAGAGATTCCCTATTTTCATGACTTATTTAAATCAGATTCCAGTCTTATTAAGGCTTTGAAATTATTTGAATTTATTTTATTTTTGCTCAAAATCTTTCTTCAAATCATTATTAAAGTAAACTTTGTAGGAAATGCCCAGGAGGGTCGAAATAATGGTTCACCCTCTATTCGCCGAATCCCACTTTGCAGAATCCCTAATAGCCGAACAATAGTTCGCCGAATACAATATAGTCGAAAATTAATTATGAATTGAGTCATGAATTTCTTAAAAAGATTCAAATAATTACACATTTTGTCAAAGATAACATCATTAAATTGCTGGAGACTTTGTGATCAAATAAAGTGAATTCAATATACATTTAGATTAAACTATATATTTCAATGAGTCTATGAATTGGAGAAATTTCATATTCATTTTTCGGCAATATGAAACCTTGTTAATTCCTTTCGGCAAAGCGAGACAAATTATTCTGCCAAGTGGTACAAAATTTTTTGTGATGTGGGACTCGGCATTTTGAGATTCGGCGAATAGAGAGGATACCGAAATAATTGGGTGAATCCACCCTTATAATGATAACCTAGATGTCAAGGAATATTGCATTATATTATACAACATTATTATCTTGGGAATCTTTGTATTTTCAATATAGAACCTTGCTTACCCCAGATTTAAAGCAAATACAAGACTACTTTCGATAAATAAATCGAAAAGATTTCCTTAAAAATGATTGAATCAATTTTGAACCGCTTTGAAACACAATTACACTAATAATAAAAAAGTGAATTTTAACAATAGAATTTCGCCTAGAACAATTTAAAAAAGTTTTGAATTCGTTACACATGTTGAAAAAATTTGGAAAACATAATGGGATTTGTCTTTTGAATAGAAAAAAGATGATTCAAAACGAAAACAATAAAAATATTATAATTTATTTTTCAATTTCCATATGAAAAACATTTGAATAAAATATTGATTTCCTGAAACATTTCCATCGCTTTTGAAAAGAGAAAACATTTTTCAAAAATATTTTTATTTCATTTTACATATGCTTTCGAAATGGGACTAAAAAGATGAAAATTCAACATTCATTTGACAATTGATTTGTGAGGCGAAAGGAAAGGCATATTATTATTGAAAGTCATCGCAAAATAAGCCTAAAACGAAATTCAAGACAATTATAGTCCAACAGAATTACCAAACAAATAGAGGCATAAGAATTGAACAAATATTTGACATAAAAATCGCACGTCATGTCGAAATCGGGGGACTGTGCTATCAATGTAGTGGCCAAAGAGGGATAAGAGTGGGTATCGAAGTTCACTACAGCGTAACAGACATTTCACACACAAACTAGTGATCGCTTTTCAGCGCTCAGACCAAACATAACACAAAAGAAATGACAGACTTTTTAAAGGCTTTCGATTTTCTCAAACATCTGACGCCTGAAAAATCAGAAAAGTGAGAGGAATTCCTCACAAAAAAACTGAATGAATGACTGATTGTTTGGTCAGGGATTCGATTGACTCAAGATTTAGGATAAGAGAGTTCAGAGAAAACATTTCAGGCCTTGGGTTACAGTAAATCGTTTTATGTGACGATTGAATTACAGACCAATTTTCAGTTTTCACTATACTTTGACTGTAGTGTAGTTTTCTAAGAGTCCGACCATCGCTGAGAACATTGACTACAAGTGGGTAACAGTTGGGGACAAGTGGCTCGACTTATGTCCGACTCACATACGCTCGCGAAACAACACTAACTACTAGACTTTAAGGGTGAGGGGTGGCCAAGACTATTGTTATTGTAGTGATCCATCAAAAATTCTCTCGAATTAAAATGCATAAGAATTGAAAAATAATCAACAAGGAATTAAAATAGAAATTCTTCAACAATATCTAGATCATCTAGAGGAATTTCCCAGGAGTTAAGTCAAGTCACTACTTGGCTACTGTTGCAGTTGTTAAGGAATGCATTCATTTTTATGACGAGAGAAAGAAAGAAAAAACGAGAGAAAGAAAGAAAAAACGAGAGAGAGAGAGAGAGAGAGAGAGAGAGAGAGAGAGAGAGAGAGAGAGAGAGAGCAAAAAAGCTCTTTAGAGGAAAGGCATTAAAACTGAATTTTTTACAAAAATGTTTTCAGTAGTGCCGGACTTGTTATGGATTAATGACTTTCACATAAACAGACATTCAGTGAGTCGTTTGAACAGAAATATTAAAAATATGAGATTATTATACAACTCAAAAGTGGAAAAATACTTGAAATTCGTGATAATATTATATTATATTTACTTAAAATTCAGAAATCATATGAAAAATTTATTACTACAGAAATACAGACTTAAAAATAAATCCATTTTTTCTTCCGAAGTATTTAATTGAGTTATTAAAATATGGATTATTGAAAAGGGGGATTAAAAGGGGGGCTCAAAAAGAAAAATTGCTTTCAATGACTGAAAGATTCGGAGTAAAATCAACTTTTGATTTATAGGCAAAAAAAGATTTCAAATGGGATCAGAATTTTGATTAAACGAAAAAATAAATTTTAATGAAATAAATCTTTGAAAGACATCTGAAAACCAATAAATTAATTACTATTAAGAAAATGTCTCAAAACGATTGACACAAAAAATTGTGATTAAAGTCATTAATCATAAGTGAAATGCCAGACATTTGATGAGTAATTCGTGTGTAATATTGAGAGGAGAGGACTGTTATCATGCAAAACAACAACCAATCAATTTAACGCTAATTAATAGGAGATATGAATATTATTTATGAAAATAATCTGAATATAAATTGATATGAATTATGACTTAAAAGATATTTTTTGCGCTGAAATCAGAGAACAAACTGTCGGCTCTTATTTGATCTGTGAAACATTGATCTGGTATTCAAAGGACTGGATATTTGTCTATCGGTTACCAAAAGCGGTAGTCTTTTCAAAGAAAATTCTTCGACAAAAAAATACTAATCATTATTGACATCAAAATCAATGTCTAATTAATGTATAAAAATATGAAAATCATTTTCAAACAGTGAATGTCATAACCATTAAAGCAAAACATGAGACAAAAATCTTCAGACAATTCTTTAAACACTTGACTGAATCGGTTTTGAAGAAAAACATACAAATTATTAGTCAATTGAATTATTTATAAAATTTTAAGTATTGGTTGACTGAACTCCTAAGTGATTGCAAAAAACTGATCCGAAAGAAGCAAATCATTGATTTTCAAATGTTTTGACAGAAACGACACATATTTGTGCTCTAATTTATGGCTCCATTCCTACCATTGGTTACTATTTTAAGCCAAATATGTCTTCAGACTCATCACCGCTGGTCTTCAACTTTAATTATATTAGAGAACTCACACCCAAAAGCCAGTGCCACAGAAGTTACAGCACAAGCACTCACAGAACACACACATGTTAACTAACGCACAGCACAGCACATGTGTTCTCCAATTTGAAATGAGAGTAACAATAAGTTTTGTTGGATCTAATGAATCGTATGTCGGACCCGAACACACGATGTCTGATACAACTCAGGGCTCAGACCTAAAGTTTAGATAATCATTGAGAAGGGATATACACTGATAGAAGAAAACACGAAAACTAAAGCATAAACACTATTATTTAGTTTGAAATTAAATTAAGCGGATGTCTATCGATAGAGCAATGAGGAGAACAGCCATTCAGACAGACTGTGCGTTCGGCTCATAGTGTATGCATGAGAAAAGCCAACAGACCATTAATGCAAACTTTCATCAGAGCAGAGATCAAAAGCGAGAGAATAAGCCTAAAAATGAATAGAATTGTTGGTAGGGATGACTGTGAGGGTGTGCCGGCTCTCTGTGGCAATGGTTTGTCGGCTCTAGTATTCACAACAATCAGACTTTTATCGAACTATACTTACGATTATATTTTCATTTAGTCTATGACTTCATTCAATTGATTACTTCATAGGATTTTGCTTTCATTTATTGACTCAAACCATTCATTTTCTTTTCAATCCTATTATTCATTTGAAATATTCCTTTACTTAGAAATAAATTCCAGAGAAAATATATTTATCATTGCATTGGAGAGGAAAAGCCATTGAAACAGCTGTCCGAATGAGCTAACAATAGACAAATTGTGGGAATAGTTTATTAATGCTGTGCTGTTATGCAATGTTTTAACAACGAATTTCAAGAGAAGTCTAAATATTTGTCTTTGATTTCATTGACGATTGGGTTCAGGACTTTTCAAACGCCTCCGAAAAAACTGAGTTTGCATTTAATTAAAGTCAAAACAAAACTGAGAGTAAAAAAATTTGGAGCCAAACCTGACCCGAAGGCAGTGCCCAAAAACTTGATTTTGATTTGATTTGTGTCAATACAAGTGTTGGTTTGAAAACATTAGTAATTAAATCAAATATTGATTGCAATTATCATTAAAATCAAAATTAAGTTTCAGTTAAGAACTTTTTTACTAAAGACTTCTTAAGAAGGAATGAGACTCCGATCCAAAACACAGATAGTATTGTATTGAGAAATAATTCATCAATGATTTTAAGGTCAAGTTTAGCACAAATTATAGCAAAATATCATTAGTTTAACGTAAAGAACAGGAAAAACTGAATTAACTATAATTAAGACTCTTTTATAAACCAAATATGAATTACTGTTTCAGTAGTTTTTCAAATAATATACAGAAATTTTGATCAAAGAGTTTAGAAATGAAAAAAATAAATAAATGAAAAAATCAAGAACTGAATCAATGACTCCGAAAATGAGGTCTAATTCATGACAAAAGAAATTTTTTTCATGACTTCTGGAATAACTATTTATTTATTCAATGATTACTTTGAATATAAATTTGAGCTCATTTTTCATTGAAAATCATAACAAAAATTATTTCCTAGATAATAAATTTGGCAAAAAAATCACGAATTTTCTTGAAAAACTCGAATATGATTAGTCTTTCAGAAGAAAAGACGTTAAAAATAAATACAAGTCTTAATTCAATTGAAGACATCAAACAAAATGTAAAATAATTTCTCTTCTTTTTTCACTCAACTCTCAAAGAAAGGGACAGACACTCAGTAAAGAAGAATTGACGATAAGAGAAGAGCTGATCAGCTTTCACTCTGGGACTGACTCTGGAGGACGTGTGACAAGAATTTATTGTTTTTCACTCTAAAAATAAACATCAAAAATAAAGAGAAGAATTTGTTTCTCCTTTGAAACTAATGCTAAAAACTGTAGCTTTTCTTCTCTCAAAACTCATTCGTCAGACTTAAAGTCCGTTTCAAAAGTTGTAAGAACTAATTGATAACGAATTGTGTATAAAAATAAGATAAAAGACATTTCTCCTTCTAAAAAAGTCGTTGATTTGAATCTTTGAGATCTGTTTCTCAGACAAACAGTGATTTATTTGACTGTTTTTATCTCTGATTTTGTTTTAGAAAATCTTTCACTGATTTTGACTGTATTTCTGGGAATCCGTATTCAAACAAAAATAATTTGCATTAATTTCATCAGTAATTATGGGACTTTTTTTTCGCTTTTTCAGTCTAAAAGTTGTATTTTTATCGATTTCCCAACGAAAACATAGATTGAAATACTCCTCAATTGGGCAAAAATATCTGATATCATAATTATGAGCGAAACTTCAGACTCGGGGTCTAATGAAAAGCGATATTTTTTGATTCAAATACTGAAATAATTAGTGAAAAACTGATTAAAATTTCATTCAATCGATATTTCATTAGTTGAATGAGAAAATTGAGGGAAACTTTTAGTGCAAATAAATTGCAAACATTACTGCATGGGATGAAAATAGACATAAAAAAGGGAAATCAAAAGTATCCGAACTATTTCATGCCATTTACTAAACAATTCGGATGAGTTTTGTGGTAAAAATTCACTAAATAATGGGATTTTCACTCATTTAATGTCAGTATTAGTGTTCAAAATATTTATGAAATTTCTTTGAAATTAGAAGTAATGCCGAAAAATAAAACCATTAAATGTCTTGAATTACAACTAAATATTGAAAATGATTTGAAAACTCATTTGTTTAGAGAAAAATTCAAACGAAAAGTTGAAAATTGATATCAAATTCATATGAAATTGAAAACTAAAATATTTTGTTTACGTTTTGAAAATTTTGAAGAAATCCTTATCTAATCATTTCGTTCGCAAATTAAATGCAATCAGAAGTGAGTTATAAATAAATTTACTGACAATTAATCAGAAATCACTTCAAAAGCATTTATTTGAAAATCATAAAAAAAGTAAATAAAAGCCAATTTTCTAATCAAAAATCATTTGACAGTCAATTGGTTTTGAATGAAGTCATGAAAAACACGTGTGTTTTGAATGGGATTTAAAAATCAGTCAATTTATTATCGATTTGAATGTCAGACAACACACAAAACCAAACATAACTCCGAAAATGATACTTCAGTTTCACTACTAAACTGATCGATCAACTGATAGCACAGAATATTCATCGCTCAGAATAAAATCAAAACAAATAGAAATTAAGAATTGAATCAATACTTACATTGAATTCAATGCATGAAAACAAACTCTGAATGAAAAACAATTGATTGAAAAACTTAATTAAATTAAAGCCAATGACAACACAAACATCGCAAAGGCTTTCAAATTAACTAATTAAGCAGGGTGATCAATTTGAGAAATGTGTTGCTGATCTCATCTACACAACACAACCAGCAAAATAGCAAAAAGAGGAAATCCAGACAATTGTTGTTAATCGTATGGACAGACCTAATAGACTACTGGAGTAATAGTGAGTATTGTTTTGAGCGCACAAACAATTGCTCTCAAAATGAACCGAAAGACTCACTGAAAACACTGTGTTCTCAAAGCTCTAATGTTTTCTCATATTTTTCTACCGAAAGCTTTTCGAAAAAATTTTCATTGATTTCAAAGACCTATTGCATGTGTGCGCAGGTCTGCACTCGTTCTGTAGCCGTGGGTTACCACCACTTCTGCAATATTCTTGTTATGATTCGTTTCACTTTTATAGTCAATGTTGTGTAAAGCAAACCAGAATTTCTGGCAAAAACTTGTCTACATTGAGATGAGTTTACTATAAAAATAGACAACACTTGACATAC
>JAQFXL010001471.1:0-11843 GCA_034693445.1 Edwardzetes edwardsi | reverse complement strand
GCCACTTTCTGTTCGACTGCTTGTTCTTTTGCGATCTCTTCCTTCTGAGTGGTGTCCTCTTCTTTGGTGGGAATATCATCAGTAATGGTCTCTATCCTGACTTCTTCGACTCTGGCCGGAGATCTCATCTCTTTTGTGGGCGATTTCTTAGGACTCATACGAGGACTGAGTTGTTTGGTGGGCGAGTCATTCGGTTGGAGTTTTATCGTCAGTTTAATTGAATGTTTGTCCCCAAAAGAAACGGAAGATGTGATACCACTGTCTTGACTTAAATCAGTCGCTTCTGTCTGTTCTTCAACTTGTTTGATGTCTTCAATTATTGGGACATTATTTGCCTCTGGATTCGATTCGATCGTTTCATTTGTGTCCTCCGAATGTGCTGTCATTCTAGAGTTGTCTTCACTCGACTTGTCTTCTGTTTAAATCAATTATAAGATTTAGTTGAAAAATACAATAAAAAGACATCAAATTTGATGTAAAATATTGAATAAATAATCCAAACATACCTTCGATGGTATCAATTGATTCACTCAATTGCTGTATAAAAAAGAGAAAACAATTGATTAATGTGTTAATGAGTGGACAGTCAGGTCATGTGAGCGACTATTAGAGGTGGCATTACTTGAACGAGAAGTGTTTGTAGCTGTGCCTTGCTGGCATTTGTCTTGAAAGGGATGTCCCTCTTTTTGAGCTCTTGCTTAAGGTCTACAACACGTAATGAATAAACGGATTTGCCGTCAATTTCTAATTCAGTTTCTGTGTCCGCCATTTCTTCTCATCAAAACATAAGAAGAAAGCCTTTCAAACATAATTACGTCAATTGACTCACGTTTTGCACTACATTTAAGTCTATGTTATTCCGCTCTTTACTTATATTTATCACAACTTTAGCCACAATTTAAGACAAATTGAATTAAATTCATTAAGTATTTATGTTTTCATTAAATAAAATTAATTTTTGAATAAATTTGTGAAATAAGAGGAAAGAGTGGGCCAACAGGTGAAACGTTTTTGATGGTTGTGTGCGGCGTATGAATACTAGAAACTAAAATATGCCGAAAGAGTGACTCAAATGCATTGAATTCATTTATAGGAAAAAACACAAACCACGTAAATCTTGACTATATTTTGAGTCACCGCTACACCTCCACTACACCTTCCAGTTTATCTCGTTAGTGGTCAACGATTGAATTGCATGTTGTTTAATTTTTAGTAAAGAAAGTTTGGAGAAATATTTGAACTGTTGATAAAGATCAATTTGCATGTAAAGTTGATAGTTGAAAAATAAGCAAGCCAATGTATTTGTCGACTGCTTTATTGGCTTTAAGTCGCCTCTGTCTGAGAGATTAGACGTGATATTTATGTGCTTTTTAGAGACCGAATGTCGATTGAATGCAATGAATGAGTGAAAGCCTGAATTCATGCCTTCATTTCTGTGCGAAAACCTAAACAACACTAAAGTCTAAAAACGTTTGAATCAATTGAAACCAAGTTTTGTTTCATTGAATTATCATTGAATTAAATAAATAGTTTTGCGATTAATTCTGGTTTTAATTATTGTTTTATTCAAATATTGTATACATTTGTTATTTATTACAAATTAATATAAATTTTTATATATTCGTCAAAATATTGATTGATTTGTAATAATAATTAAAAATAGAGTCAATATTAAGCCAATAATGGTTTGTAAGGAAGAAGTCTTCGAGTGGTTCAGAGAGCTGTCGGGCGCCAAACGGATAGAACTGATGTGTGGATTGATGTCAATGTGTATTCCTCTTGAGATACGATTCTTCAAGTCTTTCATTGAAGAAACAGCCAAAAAAGATATGAATGCTCTCCGAGAGGCCGAACTAAAGGCCAACTCATTCTCAGAAATGGACACAATATGTAAATGCGATTTATTAGCAGACTTTGCAATCAATGAATCCAATGATTTAAAGCCAAATGTGACCACCAATTGTGAGTTGCAGTCAAATGCAATTCAAAGCAATTGCAGTCTTAATAATAGCGTCAATCAGTCAATACCCCAACCATTACATCAATCGTCGCAAACTCCTCTCCCAGTGATGCCGATGCAGGACATGACTGGCGTTGCGGCCAATGGAACAACTGTTTTGGCTTCAAATGACATAATAACTATAGTGCCGCCCCCTTTGTCCCCACAATTGTCACAATTGCCGTCGCGATCCAAACTTATCATTTCCTTATGTCTGTTGTCTCCGGCGAACCGCAACTGTTCGGTCGCCACATATAAGGCTCTGCGCCAACAACTTATGGCTCATCAGATCGGGACTGTTGTCAGTAATTACCTGAAGTATGGCCGCAGTGTTTACGAATTGGATGACTTGTTTTCTGGTATACGACTGTTGCTGACTCTGGCGGTATACCACCCGGCCTTCAACTATGAACAGGGCGAACAACTCCGCAAACAGAAGGAAGAGGTCGAGCGAACAATCGATACTTTTTTGAACCCACCCTTTAGGCAAAATCTAAACTTTACAGCAAACGCTCACCCCTTTCAAACATATGGCCCCCACCAAACAGTACACACGCCTCCTACCAGTCATATTCACGCTCATATGGGTCCTCACCCGACACAAGCACAGTCTGCAGGGGTTAACGCCGGAGGACAGGCAACTATCAGTCATAGTCATGTAAATGTGGGTCAAATATCAGGTGCTGTGCAAACACACCAAACGGGCCAATATTCGTCCCATCCGTATATACAACAGATGCCGGTGACTGTCACGAACTTGAGTTATACGGCGACTCCTCTGCCAAATATGTCGAATCTTCGCGTTTCGAATATGACATCTCCGGTGTCGACACCGTCTCCGACGAGTTCCCCCTCTTCATCAAAAACAGTGACATCAGTGGCGGCCATATCTCCGCTGCCGATTACCGAACACTTTATAACACATAATATCCACACTTTAGCCGAAGCGGCACAGAATCAGAGCCCTTATATATTGACTACAGGTATTCCTCCTTTACCACACCAGACATTAAATGAAGAGGGAAGCGGAGGCTGTGCCAAAAACATAATTTCATGTTATAACTGCGGCTCAATTGGTCACAGGGGGGACGACTGCAGGACTCAGAGCCAGGAAGAGGCCAACAGATAATAGTGTTGCGCTCTTTTAGTTAATTATATAATTTTAATGTAAATATGAATTATATATTATATATATATATATATATTGATTGATATATTGATAACTTCTTTATTATTTTATTTGTAAATTTGATGGATTGTAACACCAAATGAGTTATATCTGAGCTCTTCGTCGATAACTTAAATGATTATTATTTTAAACAAATGGTTGAAAAGCAGGTTATTGTTCGCCATTATTAATACTCTTTACTCTCTGATCACTCGAAAATCGCCTTTAATTTATATGAATTTGAATACGACTACCGTTGGAGCGGTTGGAAGGCCTGTCGCCGTTCCGTTCATTTGATAACATTTATAATACTGTTTTGGTTACTGAATTTGAGCCATGAATTTGAAAACGAGCTAAACATTGATTAATGATTTATTACATCGGTTTTGAAAATTCCATTCCTTTTTAATTGTATTTTTAATTTATGAAATAAATATGCATTTCATTAGAGTTCATATAAACACATATATACTGATAGACAGTATCTCTTAGACGATAACTACTAACATCTGAACTCATCCCAAACTATTGCAACACTTTTTAGAACTTAATTATTATATAAAATTCAATTAAAATACAAAAAAGAGAAATAATTGAAAAAATCACAAAAAATGTGTGCTTTTTATTGTAAATTATTGTAAGACTATATGTATGCAAAGCATTGCAATATAGCGAACCATAACTCAGTTTTTGTTCAATTTTCAGACAAATTAAAAATTGTTTATTGTATACAAAATATCGTCTTTTAGTGGTTATGACTTTTCTTCTTCCTATTTCCGGTCGGTTTTCGGGTTTCGTTCGGATTCACTCTACGCCTGATGTTTACCGTCAGTCGAGAGCCTCTGCTGTAGACATCGTTAATAGCGAAAGGATTGGATCGGTTGACATAATCGGGGTCAGTCAATATGTTCGTACAATTTAGACTTTTCTTATCGTCGATCGCAAATTTACTCTTTCGCTGCTGAGGAATGGGCTGATCGGCCACAAGGATCGGATTACTCACGTGTTTTCCTGATTTAGGGGTTGGCAGTGAATATTTAGTTCCCCTTATATTTATGGGTTTCTTGAAGTTAATGAAGATTTCTTTGGTTCCGTCCTCTTTGAGGGTCAGTGCAACGCGTTTTAAAGTCTTGAAATTACCGCAAAAACTGCAAAAACCATTCGACGACTTCTGATTGATCCTAAAACAGGCGAAACATCTCAACACAAACTGTTTTGTTTGTCTAATACGGAGACCGTCTCTAATACTAATTACTTTTAACCCCATTTCAAGTAAAACGTTTTGCATCGCATAGTCTCCGGTAAGGCACCCAACGGTCAAGTCTTCTTCGACCTCATCTTCCACTTTGATTCCCATCATTTGTCTTCTGATTTCTTCCACGTTATTTGGTGTAATCCAACCCTCTTCTGACTCCTCTTCTGATTCCTCTTCAGAGTTATAATCTTCTGAATCAATATCTTTTTCTTCGGCTTCATTTATGTCAGACTTTTCAACTTCTTTGTCGACAACTTCTTCGATATTCTCTTCTCTGGTCTCTTCATCTTTGTTTTGGTTGTCTTTTATTCTATTTTTGGTCTTATTTTTATCGGATCCATAGAATCCAACACTCAATTGATTGAAGTCCAAAGAAGTCTTATTCACGACTTTAGCCATTTGTGGTTCACTTTTGATATTTGTCTCTCCATTTACTTCTTTTTCTAATCTCAGAGTTAAAGCAATAACTTTGATATCAGTGACCGATAATTGACAAAAATCTCCCGTCTTTTTAGAGAAGTTGACTACAAATTTGATGTCTTCAGCAGACGGTTCTCTATATTTGATCTGATAGGGGATGAACTGAAGTCTTTGTCGGGTATTTTCATCTTTGATTTCTGCGACCACTTCGGGCAAAGTGTAGATATTTTGACCCAAATCCTGGTTCGGAATCAATTAGAAATCGAAATTCAATATCAAGACAACAGTTCAAACCTGTATCGGACAGCCAGTAATGAATGGCCCGGAATCGCAGATCAGATGAGTTGTCTTTTTATGGTTTCTGTTTTCCATATTTTAAATTCACTTCAATTCAATTGAAATCAATAAAGAGATAAACAAAACCACATTTTTCACATTTGCGTCATTTAAAGGCCAGCATCTGATCAATAGATGTCTCCACCAGTTATGTACGTAAAGGCGTCTTCTGTTAACTCACTTCAATCAAATACAACATACTTGAAAGAAATGGTCAAGGTGAAATGCTAATTCAGATTTTCGTTAGTTCATTTCATTTACTTGACCATAATAACCATTTTTTGGTGTATTTACTTTTGATTATGTTTATTTTTATTCTTAAATTAGCAAAAAGTTAAATTTTGATTATAAATAAGCTCTGATTACTAATAGGGTTGTAATAAAAGTGATTGTTGTTAGCGTTGTATGCGTTCGGTTCGACTGAATAGGCGTTGCATAACATTCATTGCATTCAATGAAAGACTGATTCGTCGATGAAATCAATTATTTGATAACGAAATCAACAATTTTCTCACTTTTTAGTCATTTAATAATTTAATTCAATTCATCGAAAAATCTATTCAATTGAGTGTTTATTTCATATGAAGTGCGGATCAGTTTTATGTGATTTGTTTTAATCATTGGATCAAATGATCACAAATTTGTTGAATAAAAAACAGATGCAATGAATGAATAATTGAATGAATTACTCAAATCGAGTAAAGGGTGGAAACAATTAGACATTTGTTATCATTTAATAACAATTTTATTTTTCAATCGATATTTCCATTTATTTGAGAGAAATTCCAGATTTGATCCCAAAATGAATTCCTCTGAATCTTTACGATCGTTGGAAGTCTTGATGAGTGAGTTCTTTCACAACTCGACCACAAATGATAGGAAACGACAAATTGAAGTGATTTTAAATCAGTTCTCTAAAGAAGATAACTGTTGGGAACAGTGTTTGCAATATTTGAGTCAAACAGACAATGAATACACTCTTATGTATTGTCTCTCAGTTTTGGAAAATCAAATCTCAATTAAATGGCATTCTTTGGGACCCGAAAAATGTGAGAAAAGACTTTCGGTTTGGAACTATTTGTTGGCATCAAATCAATCGATGCCTCAATTTGTTCGCAACAAAGCGTCTAAACTGTTGGTCACAATCGCCCGAATCGATTGGCCAAACAGTTATCCCGATTTCATGCAAAATATTTTAGATTTATTACAATCGAAAAATACTATGTCTTTGGCTTTAATTCTATTGAAGACAACTTTAGAGGAGTTAAGTCAACCTCGAGATGATGTCTGCGCTCAACGAAAGGCTGAGTTGAATAAACTCTTAGTAACAGAAATGCCTAACATTTTGTTGTCATTAACTAATCTGATGGAACTGATTCTTGACAAACACTGCAATTTCCTGACCGCAACCCCTCCTCCTTCGCCCTCTCAGAGTCCTAACTCAGAGTCGAATACTTCGCTTAACAAAGGTTTAAATGAATTGTTTTATATTTGATTTTAATTTGGTTTTTAATTTCAGATGTTTTGTGTAATGCATTTGAATTAAGTCTTCGCAGAGGACTTCTTCAGACGATTCCAGATATGGACTTGGAATCGGTGCAAATATCATCTCAAGTATTGTTATGTTTGTCCCAATTATTCGCTTTTATGCCACTAAGTCTTTACCATCAAATAAGTCACTCAACATTAGCCGCGGTCTTCGTATTCGCCACTTTCGGCTGCAACCATAATGTGGTCAACGGTTGCAATAAATCGAGTTCTCGACAATTGGGAGTATTAGCCATGAATTGCATCAATGAATTGATGGCCAAATGTTCGACAACTAACGAAACAAATGAATTCATTTATAATATGTTTCAAAACACATTCCATTTGTTGCGGAAATTGACAAAAATGTCTGATTTGAATAATCAGATGAGTGGCTCCACTTTTGATCACTTCGACGATGAATATATCAGTAAATTCACAGAATTCCTCCGGTATTTCATAAGCGGACATTTGCCCCGTTTTGAAAGAATGCCGACATTTCCTATAATGGAGTTTTTGGGTCTGGTTTTTGAATATACGTTCAAACAGACGAACTGCGAGTCATTTCTTTCCGCTTTAGAGCTCTGGAGTATATTCATTGACTATTTGAGTCTCAAAATAAAACACGACTCAAAACAATTGCATCAAATTGTAGGCCACTATAAAGAGCCGATTGTATCTCTTTTAGTACACCTGAGCCGCAAAATCCAATTCAAATACAATCAAAGAACTTTAGATCAATTGGATAACGAGAGCTTAGACGACGACTTCTTGACTGAATGGATGCATTATTCGCACAGTTGTATAGAAGTGATGGCAAACATAGCGGATATGTATCCGTTAGAAACCTATGAAGTCGTCACTCAATTCTATAACGAAAACTTAGAGTCATTTTTCGCTTTAGAGCACTGCCTCCAAAACAATGACAACAAATCTATAATTTTAAAGCTGTCGGAAACAGATGTCTGTCGATTGCACTGCACATTACGGGATTTTTCAACTGCGCTCCGATTGGTGGGCCGTTTGGCCGATCACTTCACGACTGAGAACTTTAATCGATGGTTCACAACAACCAAGAGTTTAATTGAGAAACTAATTCAGGCCTTAATTTTCTTCAACAAAAACCAATTCCATAAACAAAAACTTTTGACGAATGAGTTTATCGACGTTTGTGCTCAAGTGATGGCCACAATCAAAGCCTACAGTCATTGGTTGCAACAGTATTGCAACGAAGACCAGACCAATAGTGTTGTCATCATATCAACCATTGCTGACAATTGTATTCAAATCATAACCTGTGATACAAACAACACATTCGTTGTGAACAATAAGTTTTACATCAATAATATGGTTCACAGCGCTGTCCATCTCTTTTATTCCGTGACGACACACATTCGACCAATTTTTCTGCTGAATCTGTCCTCAGTTCAGATGCTTTTCTCCAGATTCTGCTCTTTTCTCAGATGTGATAACACAACAAATGCCTTTCAAACCATAATAATTCCAAACATAACCTCTGAAGAGGAAAGACTGTTATGTCGTTCACATTCTAATATGCTTTTGCTTCCATGGCTTAACTTAAACGGTGACAGCTCTCAGAACTGGGAGTCGAGGACTGTATATCACGATATGCTCATCGAAGCCATTGTCGAGCCCTTCAAGAATGCGTTCAAAAGCCAACAAATGCCTGTAAACGGGTCGGTATCACATAATTCAGTCAACGAATCACAGCTGTGCCGTTCATTGACTTTATTAACTGATTTAGTGGACAACCATAAAGAGTCTCCGACGCGAACCAAACAGTTATTGTTTAAAAGCATAAACCCTTCTTTGGAGGCATTTATTAATTTATTTCCAACTTATTTCACAAATCCTATTATAGCCGAAAGTTGTCTCGAATTGTTTACTACTGTTTTCGATGTCTTAAGGATTCAAATAAGTTTTGAATTCGTGGAGAAAACCATTCAATTAATGCTTAAACTGTTTTCGAGTAATCAATCGAATGGAATGACTTCCGAAACCAACTCAACAAAAGTTATTCCAAAGTTTATGAAAATGTTGACATTCATTGTCCAACAATCCGGTGCTGTATTCAAGTCTCTGTTGCCCGGAATGATAAGTTTCGCCTTCGACCAGATCTGTCCCACAATTGTCTCTTCGGATTGTCCGCAACTGAAGAGATCTTTGTATGAGTTTCTGTTTCAACTGCTTCTAAATAATTGGAAATATTTTTATCCAAACAACGCTATAATAAGCCATACCTTCAACACCGGAACTAATCAACCAAAACAAGAGGTTCTGCAGAATGGGGAGGCATTCGTTCAGATAATGAATATCTTCGCGCAATCATTCCTCCAGAACGACATAACAGTCTTCAAACAGAATTTGGACGCTTTAGAGATATTGAACAGTCGTTTACGACTATATTACAAAGAAGTCTTCAGACAAACAATGGCTAAACATTTTTTATGTCTATTTATTCAGACCTTATTAGACAAATCACTTAACTTACTTCAAGACGATATCCTATCCATTGTCTATAACATGGCTTCAGTCGATTTTTCAACTTTTTTCAATGTTTTGATTCCACAATTTCTATACAATTGTGAGTCACTTAATGACATCCAAAGAACAACTTTAGCCACAAAATGCTTCGATCAAAACGACAAAGACTTCCCCTCTTTTGTTAACCGTTTGAATATATTTTTGAATGATTTACGATATTTCAAAAATATGTCTTCAATTGTGTGCAATAATTAGACAATTTTTGAGTTAATTTTAATTTAAGTTCAATCTTAAGACTTGCCTTTCCTCTGAATACAAGCATTTATTTAGTTTTCGAGTTTTCCTAATCACTGATCGAAAAAATTGTTAATTTAACGTATTTTTTGTAATCTTGTTCTTTAATTATTAACGAAAAAAAAACACAAAAATTCGTTTTTATACTTAACTTAGTTTTTATAAGATTTTGAATATTAGTTGTCTTTCATTGTCTTCAAAATACAATCAAACCTTTGAATTTGGAGTCGTTGTCAAAGATTTTACATTAATATCAAATTAGGTTTCCCTTTCTTTCGTCGTCTTCTCTTTATTCAGAGAGTTTCTTGTATTTTGACTTTTGGTTCGTTTTTATAATTTATTAATTGAGCGCCAAATCGATGCCAATCACTGAGAACTCAAATAAAACAATTTTCAAACATTCAAAGCGTTATTTCATTTCTTTAAATAATTTTAAGTTATATTTTGAATCTAATTAATACCCATTCACTAGAAGTATGAATTGTTGACATTTAATTAACTCGATTAGTTTTCCAACATTATAACCCGTCTCAAACATGAATTTTAGTGGTAAAATCACCAGGACATGAACCGCGAGCTAAATTTAGTGAATATTCAATGAGAAAAATACACATTGTTTTTGATAATTTCATATTTATTTATTCGTTTAATTCTATCGTTCTATTCGACAAAATTCAAAATAATCCGTAATTTTTGAAAAAAAAATAATTTAAAGTGTTTTCAAACTTTTCTATAAAACAGAAAAATTAATTTATAATTTGAACCTCATTTCTAAAGTTATGGTCATTTAGATACTGAATGACATATCGGTTAATAGCCTTTGCCGTACCCCTTGTAGTTATCCTCGCTTTGTCCGTTTCCCTTGTAGCTTTCTTCCAATTTGTCATAGCTATCACTTTTGCCATAACCATTGTCGTCATTGTCATCGCCTCCATATCCACTCTTTCTCTCTCCTTTGTGCACCTTGGTCAGTCGCTCTTCCTTTACTGCCTCAATAATTTGAATAACTTTTCTATAAGGAGTGATGATTTCCTTAAGCTCTTGGATGACGGGTTTGACCACTTCATGGACCAACTTATGAGGCTCATCTTTGGAGTCTGACTTTTGATAGCTCCCCTTGGTGCCTTTATGCTCTTGTTTCACATACAGTGGAGAGGACTGTGTCTTGAATGTCATATAAACGGGAAGAACACCTCCGGGAATATCAACATATGTGGAGTGTTCCTCTTCATGGGACGGCGAATGGATTACTTCCAAATCATGTTTAGATTTGACGGGAAGTTCGATGGAGTGGTAGTCCTTAGAAGCGACACTTAAGCCCAAGAATACGGAGAGAACTGCTAACTGAAATACAAGTAGTCATTAAAACTCTCATAAAAAAAATACTTTGAGCAGATTATAACATACCTTGAACATTTCAGATTAAATCAATTAATAAACGAATGTTTCAATTAAATCACTTGAAAGCAAATCAAACACCGAATGACTTCGAATGACAGACGTTTGCTGTTATATACTTTCAAAATCCATTTAAATGCCTACCCTTTCGACCTCACACTGTGTTCAAAATGAAAGGAAGTCAGTAAAAAATAAAAACTTATCCTGGTCAATTTTTAAACCTTAATTATTATGCTTTTTGATGGCAATTAGCTTTTATTGATATTTTAAAAATCAATGGAAAGAAAGAGAGAGAGAGAGAGAGGGAGACAGAGAGGGTGAGAGAGGGAGAGAGAGAGGGAGGGAGGGAGGGAGAGAGAGAGAGAGAGAGAGAGAGAGAGAGAGAGAGAGAGAGAGAGAGAAGGAGGGAGGGAGAAAGAGGTTTAATTATTTATTAATTTTTATTGCCTCAAAGCAAAGATCAAATGATAAGACACTAAAAAATCAAATCTAGAACAGATGGTCAGACAAACCTTTCACTTTTAGTTGTTATCTTGCTCATTCAATTTTATTGTTTTATTTAATTGTCTTCTGTTTGAAGATTTGAGATCATAATACAACTATTTATGAAATGATAACCTTGCTTCAAAATTCAAATAAAGTTTACATTTTTCCTACAAAATTATTTAAAAGAAATTTTAAATTGAAATGCGATATAAAAAGTTTTGTTCGCTTATCAAAAGTGTGATCGAACTGATAAAAATATCATTTACGCCTTAACCCGGAGCAAAATCACCTATTAAGTTGCCTTAATTACGCCCAATCCATGCAAATTCATTGAATTCATAACTTTTAAGTTTTCATTAATTAATGAATACAAAGAAAAAATTAGAATAAATTTTCGGGTAAATTATCTTTTTGTTTACATTAACCGAATCATTAAAATTGTTGTAAATATCAAT
>JAQFXL010001470.1:0-11847 GCA_034693445.1 Edwardzetes edwardsi | reverse complement strand
GAGAGGGAGAGAGAGCATAGCATAGCAACTCCTCTGATTGGTGGAGAAGAGACTCTTCTCTTATCTTCTTTTTGGTCTTTTGAAGCAATTTTTGACTCAAACTTTGGACCGAAAGAGAAGACTATATAAGAGTGAAGTCATTGAGAGAAAGACATTATTTGGAGTCCAGATCTTGAGAGAGAAATGGAGCCAATCGTCAGAACTATAGTTCTTTTGCTGCTCTTCTCGCAGTCCATCTCTTCTGGTATTTATTTATTCTTTTCTTCTTTTAATTGTCTTTTAATTGTCTTTTAATTGTCTTCTTCTTCTTCCGCTTCAGTTCCAGTGGAATGGCAGTCGAGTCAGTGTTCGACAAGATGTCAAACTGATCCCCAATTCGTGCGTTTTGATAATCACAAGACATATGAATACAAACTTCAGACAAAAACTCTTCTCAATGGAAGACAAGAGTTGTCTTTAGAAGCGATAGTCGAAGTGTCTGCGCACTCTCCGTGTGATCTCTCACTTCAGTTGAGACAAACCCGTCTTTTGGGTCTCGACTCTCAAGAAGCCCAACAATTGTCTCAACAGTTGGAAGAAGAACCCATTCAATTCGGGTATGATGATGGACTGGTCACAGATGTCTGTCCATCACAACAGGACCACCAATGGAGTGTCGATGTGAAGAAAGCTGTGATTTCTGCGCTTCAGATGTCGTCACGAAGTCTAGAGTCGAGACAAACACTTATGGAAAGCGACGTTTTGGGCGATTGTGAGACAACTTATGAACCAATGACTCGAAGATATTCCTCTTTAGTGTTGAGAAAAAGCAAACAACTCAACAGATGTCAGAATTTATTCTTTTTTTTTATTCTTCTTTAACTCACTTTCACTCCTTTGTTAGGTTCTAATCGCCAATTGGCTAACATTGGTCTCTTCCCCCGCGCCTTCTCCTCTTACTATCAGGCGTTGCCTTTGATGAACTCGACGTTCGAATGCATGCAAACTGTGGACAAGGATCTGATTAGTGGCGTCACCTGTGAGGAGAATCAACAACTTCGAGGCTATGGAACTAAAATCTATTCAGAACTGAATCTTCGGTTTGAAAAACAGTTTTCGGGTCTAAATAGTCGTCGCGTTCGTGACTTTGTGGCCAATAATCAACACTTATTGATGTCCTCGAGATTCGAGAATTCAAATCAAGATTTGTCTTCAGTTTTAAGAAGTGTTTGTCAACAGTTGGAGAGCGAGAGTCAAGAATCAAGTGTTGAATCGTTTCCACAATTAGTTCAAAGTTTTTCTCAACAAAACTCACAAAACATTCAAAGAATTCAAAAACAGATTCAAAATCACGAAATTTGTTCTTCAAATCAATTAAATGACCTCTTCTTAGACGCGGCCGCTTTGAGTGGCTCTCAAGCCGGCGCTCAGGTTCTTCTCGACGCCTATACTTCCGGAAGAGTGTCTCGCGAGAGATCCAACTATTTGTTCTCATTGTTGGCATTCACTTCTTCGCCAAACGAAGAATCGGTTCAAACTCTTCAGCCACTCTTGAAGAATGTGGACACTCCTAAACATGTGGTTCTCGGCATCTCTGGTCTCATCCACAACTTGAGACAACAAGAGCCGAGAGAACGCCAAAGTGGAAGAGCTATTGATTCTCTTCTCGAGAGAATGTCTTCTGAAAAGAAAGAATCTTCAATTGTGGCCACAATTAAAGCCATTGAGAATATCGGAGTTGACAATCATGAAAGAGCGAGACAACAGTTGATGACTTGGGCTCAAGACTCGAGACAATCTTCAGGAGTGAGATCAGCTGCCATTAAAGCACTTTCTGAAGGAATGGATTCAAATATAAGACAAAAAATGTTAGAATTATTCAAAAGAGAGAACGAGAAGAACGAAATCAGAATCAATGCCTACAAAGCAGTGGTTATGTCGGGCGCTGACAATCAACAGTTGCAACAAATCAGAGATCAGATGAAAAGAGAACACAATCGCGATGTCCAACAATACGTGAGAAGTCATCAGAAGAATCTCCGCGAGAGTTCTGATCCGCACAAGAAGAACACTCTGCCCTATAATAGTCCGCATTTCGAACAGCCGACTAATCAATGGATTGGAATCTCCAATAATTTTGAGTCCAGTTTCATGTTTGACGCCCTCTCTGTGGGCGTGGCTTTTGAAGCTGACGTCATTCACGCCAAAGACTCATCAGTTCCAAGGTCAATGACCGCTAATATAACTGTTCCCGCTTTTGGTCGCGAACTTCAATTGGTTGAAGTGCAAGTCCGACAAAAGGGTTTCGATTCAGTCATTAAACAAAGAATGAGACAAATGAAGAGCCAATCGGGACAATCTCTGGTCAAGCAAATGATGGCCGAAGCCATTGATATCATCTCTTCTGACCAGTGGTCAAATTCTGTTAACTCTCGCGATCTTCTAATGCAAGTTCACGTGAAAGTGGACGGAAAGACAATCCTCTCAGTGGACGCTTCTGACGCTTCTTCTGATTGGCAGCAAATGTGGAATCGATTGAAACAACATTTGGATCAAAGACTAGACATTGACAGAGCGTTTGCCGTTCAGCCAATCAACACTCGAATTCAATTGCCGTCAACCAATGGACTTCCGATTTTCGTTCGTTTGAACGCAACTCTAGTCTCGAGTCTTAAGGCTTCAGTTAAAGTCTCGGATTTGAGTCGAAACTCGAACTCTAAAGTATTTGACGCTTTAATTAGTCCTCAATTTGCTCTTCAAATGGAAGCCGGCGTCGAGTTTATGGCCAAAAGTCATAAGAAAGCCGTTGAAGTCGTCTCTAAATTGTCTTCTTCTCCGGTTTGGGATTCAAAGATCGAAATCAGAGACAATAGAATCGCGAACTTAAAAATAAATTTACCGAAAGAAAGACAATCATTGATAAGAGCAGAGACTCATCTCTACGAAAGAGATGAATCGGGAAGTCGTCAAAGAGTGAAGAACTCTAACTTAAGAGCTTATGACCAGAAGTGGTGCACTCAGAGCGGCAAAAAGGCTTTCGGTTTGTCTTTTGTTTTATCTTTTCTTTTATTAATTGTTTTCTTCTTTGAAAAGGTCTTCAGTTTTGCGCTGAAATGACGTCACAACCGATGGCTTATGAGTTGACTTTTGAAAAGAGCGACAGAAATATGAAATCAATTGAATTGTCGTTAGAAACGCCACAAAAAGACTCTAAAGATGTCCACAACTATAGAATCGCTTTCAATACTCCCAACAGTCAAGTGGACAGACATTTATCGGCAGAACTTCATTTGCAAACTCCTTCTTCTGGTCGCCAATCGGCCAAAATGGAGATCAGAAGTCCATGGATGCGTTATTCGGTTGAAGCGGGTCTAAGGAACGAAGAAAAGGAACAGTCGTTCCAATTGGAGGTTCAAAAGGACGGAAAGAAAGCCTTTTCTATGGATTTGGGTCTCGAGTCTCAACAAAGAGGACAAAAACGCGAATATAGACCTCGACTTAGGATTCAAATGAGTCCTCAATCGGAAGCCATTCAAATGCAAGGATCAGTTTCGGTGTCCAAAGGAAGGAAGAATCAGTTGCAGATCCAATTGGAAGGCAATCAAAAACAGTTCCTCAAAGGATCGTTCGTCAGAGAAGGTCAGAGTGACGTCATATGTCTTCTTATAATAATTGTCTTCTTTTTAGGCGAAAGAAAATCAAATGATTTCAGAGTTTCTTCTGATTTGAGCGCGAATTTGCCCGGAATTGAAGTCAGAGTGACAGCAGTGGCCGAAAAGGGACCGAAACACGCGGAGACAGATCTGACGGTTGAATATCGGTTCAAACAACAAAGAAAAGAGTCTTTAAAAGTGTCGGCAAAACTGCAAAACTTGACTCAAAGCCAATTGACGAAAGTCTCGGCTTTTAGTGAATTGACTTCAACTCAATTCCCGAAAATGAACTTTCATTTGGCGTATAATCTTCTCCACAAACCAAAAGAACAGATGGAAAACGAGTTGACAATTGCGTGGACACAACAGTTGTCCTCAAAGATCCATATTCTTCACGTGACTAAATTGAGTGAACAATCAGCCAATGAGAAGAAGTTAGAAAACACTTTGAATGTCGAGATCACGCCCTTGAATGTCAACTACGAGTTGAGAGCCAACGCTCACGTGACCAGTGACCAAAGTGACCAGAATTCGGGTCCAAAATATTCGGCAGAAATGGTTGGAAAAGACAGAACCGGAAGAAAAGAAAACGATTTAAAAGCCGCCTTTAATTACAAACATATGAGTCGAGCGCCTCTCCATTTGACTCTCGACGCGAATCTCAAGACTCATAAACAAGATTTTCAATATAAAGACGAATTGAGAGAAAGAGCTTCGGGTGAATATCAGGGACAAACTCAAGTCCAGTGGCAAAAAGGACATAAAGCTGATCTCGAGTACAATTATAAGACAAAAAGCAATCTTCACCACGAAATGGACGCCCAATTGAAGACAGATAATCATGTGATCAAACATTCGGGTGTTTTGAAAATGTCTTTAAATGACTTCCAAATGAAGAGTAAATTGTCTTCAAATGAAAATCAAATTTATTCTTTAGATTCTTATCTTTCGAAACAAAATCCGTCGCAATTGGAAGCCCATAGCTTTGGATATGCCTTCAAAGCCAATGTCGATCCCAATTCAGTGCCGGCTTTGGCTTCAATGGAAGTTTGGACTCCTTCTGCGAGAATCAGTCCTTTTCATCACAAAACAAACGTTGAATTCATTCCAAAGACTTCTTTTGCTTTGAAATCAGACACAAAGAGGAATAACCGTCAACTCCTTACAATTGACTCTCATTTGTCGAGAACCACTCCTTCCAGGTTTGTTCTCAATTCTGAGCCAATTGAAGGCCGTTTAGATGTTGACCTCATTTCCGATCGAAGAACAGCTGCTTTGGCGCTCAAGTCTCAAACTGGAGATTGGGCTCACTCTTCATCGTTGGGTCTCGAGCCTCAACAACTCAAATATGAATTAAAATCAAAGACTGTTTCGAAAGGAAATCCGATTTTGAATATCGAAAGTAATTTCAATCCAAGAAGTGGTCAAAAGTCGTATTTGAATGTTGAGATTCCGTCTGAAAAAAGTCAACTTTCCTTTGATGTGATGTCTGGACGACAAAAGAGCGGAAATTTGGAACTTCTTTACAACGATTTCAAACATAAAACAAATTTCGATTTGAGTCCAAAGAACTGGAAAATAGAGTCGAAAACCGATCGAAACCGAAGACAAATCCATTCTTTGGATTATTCGGCGAACAATGGTCTTCACTCTCTTGATTCAGAGCTCTTCCAGAACTACAAGATCTCAGGAGAAGCGCAGACTTATGGAGAAGTGCCTTATCTTCGAGTTAACGGACAGCACAAGAACTCTCAATTAGAGACAAATGCGAAGATCTCACGACAAGACGACAAAAGTTACAAATAATTCCATTTTTTTCAAAACTAATTTCTTTTTTAATTTTCAGTTATTTTTGAGTCAAAAACGAAACAAAAAGGAAAAAATTTGAACGAAATTTCGGCTCAAATGTCACCAAATCTTCACGAAGAAAGCCATTGGTCTTTCTCTTCGCCACAAATGAGAGCCCGAGTGGCGACCATTCCTTCCACTTCAGCACAGTTCGATTGGGAGTGTCCTCAAGTGAGTCACGTGTCTTCTGGCCAATGGAAAGATTCGGAATATTCTTTGGATTCGAAAACAAATCTTAAGAATAGAAATAAGTTTTTGAATTTCGCGGCAAAACATTCGCTTCAAATGTCTCGCGTTTGGGCTCAAAGTCCTATTGGAGATCTTGAATGGCAACTAACCAATCAGGAGAAGGCCAGACTTTCTGTCCAATCAAAACACGCCAATTATCCGTACAGTCATGTGACCCAAGTGTCAACCAATCCGAACGCTTGGAATTTGGAGTCGAGAACTGAGCGCCAATCAGAGCCCGTGGTTTGGCTTCAAAGTGAGATTTCGCGCCAAAACAGAAATCCTTCGACTCTTGAGTTGAAAATCGGAAAAGAATTTTCGGGAAAAACAAGAATTAAAGCTTTTGGTGAAGAAAAACAAGTTTTCGTCGAAACAAAACATCCGAACTTCAATCACGTGACAAATGTTGAGTTAAACCAAAACTCTTTGACTTTGAAGTCAAGAACTGAAGACAAAAACGGAAGAAATGTCAACAAAATGGACGCTTTTCTCACTCCTCGAGCGGGTAATTCAATAATTGACTTCTTCTCAAAAGGAATTCCTTTTTATTCTGTTCTCTCTTTAGATATGAGAAGTCACGTGTCTTTTGTTGGCCAGAATTCAAATGCGAATCTCGAGTTCGAGCCTCAAAAGAGCGCAAGACTTGAGTTCAATGTTCAGCCTTTTGCTCACAAAACCGAAGTCTCGAGAAATCAGATGAAGAATGAGATTAGAATCCAATCGAAGACCACAAGAAGTGGATCTAATGTTTTGGACATTAATTCTCAATTGAATCCATGGCACGAATCTTCACATTTGTCTGTGAATTCACCGCTAATTGAAAGTGAAATGTCTGGAAATCCATCGAAAAAATGGGCAAAACTTGTGATAAAAAACAGAAATTTTGACTCAAAATCAGAATTGAATTTAAATCAGAAATCATTTAATTCTTTAACGAATTTAAATCAAAGACTTTTCGCGCGAATTAACGCTCAGAATAACAATCACTTGGAGGTCGAGATTCCGCACTTTGTGGCCAAAAGTGATTTGAATTTCGCGGAAAAAAGCGGTTTATTTGACTACAGATCGAAACTCGGGTTTAAAAGACATGTTTTGGCTTCAGTTCAGTTCAATAATGGCTTTCAATCAGACATTGCGTGGGATTTAGACAAAGATCCGAATCAGAGACTTGTTGTTGACGTCACAGCTCATAAAGAGGGACAGAATTGGGGCAAAAAACAGTTGGTTTACTCCGCGAGCGCTTCTTATGCGGGAAATGAGGCCAAAGTGGTGTCCACAATGACGTCATCGCAACCATTGAGAGGACCGCATGAAATCCAAATGTCTTTTATTCCGAAATTTAATCCCAAAAGAGATTCAATGGCTTTGAATGTCAAACACGTGATCGAAAATAATAATCAAATGGAATGTCAATTGGATTACTCTGAAGGACAGCACAAGAGGTTTGGCGCAAAACTTAATGCCAAACTTGAGTCTGGAGTGGAGAATGGAGTGACTCTTAGTTTGGAGACAACTGCGCCTCAAAATCCTGATTTAGAAGTGAAATTGTCGTTAAATGAAAGGCATTCCAATCTTAAGTCAAGAAATGCCGAAATTTTTGTCGAATTAAAGGCTTTGAAGACATCTCTAAATAAAGAGTTTTTGTTTTCAACTAATCTTAAGAAAGAAGAAGAAAATCAATGGAAAGGAAACGCGAGATTAGAAACGCCACAAACTAATGGACCTCAAGATCTAGAGTTTTGGCTCAAAGAAAGACAATTAAAGATTTGGTCAACAAATCAAAGCGGAAAACAATTTGAATTAAACGCTAAACTCGAAGATCACAAGAGTTCTGGATTTCAATCGGATTTCGAACTCAACTCTAATGTCAGAGGAATTCCTTCGGTTTCTGCTTCTGGAGTTCTTAACCAAGATCAGCTCTCTTTGACAGTAGATGTGGACCAACAGAGGAAAGTTGACTTCTCTTTGAGCAAAAGTGGAAACTCTTGGTCTTCAGGAGTGACAGTTTCTGGACGTCTTGAGACCTCTTTTATGCCACGAATGGAAACAAAGAATTCTTTGAAATATAATTCAAATGAAATCGAAATTCAATCGAATATTAAATTCGATTTTAAAGACATTTCTTCTTTCGATTTAAAAGCAAACAAAGAATCGGGAGTTTGGTCTGGAAGCGCTCTAATGGCAGTCAACGGCGCAGAGTTGGCCAAAGCATCCATTGAGTCGTCTTTTGGTTCAAACAGATTGTCTTATATTCTGAACGCAAAGACCAAAGAATGGTCGCCAATTAAAATGGAATTCTCTTCAGAAAAGATGTCTTCTTCTGAGCAAAAGATGTCTTTAAAGGCGTGTTCTTCACAACAAAAGTGTTTTGATATTAAGAGCCAATGGAAAAGAGGACAGAATTTGATTCCCGAAAAAGTTTTCTTTTCTTTGTCTAAAATCGGAACAAATGTTGAGATAAAGTCTTCTTTTATGGAACACTTGTCGTCACAAGAAATGTCCAAAAGTTCTCTTTTAGGCGTTTCTCAAGAAAAAGCGAATCAAAAGATCAGAAATCAGTTCCAATTGTCGATCAATTCTCACGCTCTGGGCTTCGACTCAATCCATAGTAGACGTAGTCATGGATACGACTCTTCTCTTAGACTCGACTTTCCCTCCAATCGCGTCATTCAAATCAAAACCGATTTCTCCAATCGGAAGTCTGGATCAGAATATGACGTCATCTCCAAGAGTCAGCTGATTGTCGATCAAAACCAACCATTGGTTGAGACTTCAGTCAAATGGCAATTAAATGATCAGCGAATCAACGCTCAGATTGAGGTCTCGTCGGAGAAGTTCCGAAGAAGTCCAAAAAGCTTTTCGGCGGAAATCCAAAGATCTGTTCCTCAAAAGCCGTTTTCGGCGAAATTGATGTTCGATTTGTCAGACAATCCGAACGACGCGCTGACAATAGAGTCGTCTCTCATTCAGAGGTCATTCAACTCAAACTCTTGGACTCAAGAGAAGAACTCGACTTTGAATTTATGGCTTTCCACGCGAGACAAGAGATCCCTTGACTTCAAAATGTCAGCTCATGTGAGTCCAGTGTCCGCAGGAATGCATTACGAGAATCAGAACCGAAGAGGACATCAAAAAAGCGGTTCTTTTCTGATAAAAAAAATCTCTGAAAACGGAAACGAAAAAAGATTTGAAATTCTTGTAAAAGACGACGAAAACGACTACTCGATAGACACTTCTGTCGTCCAAAACGTCGTCTCTTTTAAAGTCAAAAATCAAAGGAGTGGTCAACAAAATGACGTCAGACTTGCTCTCGACAAACAATGTGCACGTGTTGAGACCAAGAGCCAATCGGGAGAAAGCAAAAGATACGATTTTTGCGCGAATTTCAACAATAGAAACGATAAGATCTTGAGTTTGAGTCTCGAGACTGATTCTCACAAGAGTCTCGAGTTAAGTCTCGAGATCGACTCTCGAGACCAAAAGGCAGTGAAGGCTTCAGCCAATTGGAGTCCAGAATGGCTCAACCAATGGGAAGAAAGGAAAAACACTTATTCTTCGTCTTTTGATTGGTTTAAAGAGTTTTACGAAGAAATTGAAGACAAATTCCAAGTTTTTGGAAAACAATTGAAATCTGAAGCTTTCCTTCCATTGGTTGCTTTGGTTAGTGACGAGTTCTCTGACGTCATTCAAGAGCTCTTCTCTTCTTTTTCTGTTTTTCAATTCTTTGAAGAGTTTTCTCAAGCGGTGACGTCATCTGTTTGGAGAAGCTTTCATTGGCTAAGAGATAATGTCCAACAATTATGGCAGCGAATGGTCAGAAGCGCGAGAAAACAATGCAAACGATCGGAAATGTGTTATAAAGGGATTTATGCGCTCGAGAACTACGGACTCGAGTCTGGTTTAGAGCTCGCGAACGAAATGGCGTTCGAAGGCTTCAAAAGAACTCATAGACTTGTGATGACGTCTAGCGGAGAGGTTTACAACTATTTGCCTTCAATTCCTGATTGGATTCAAGATATCGTTGAATACTATCGACAATCGTTTTCTTCTGCTTTCGATACTATCGTTGACTCGAATCAAGATTTGAGACAATTTTCAACTCATTTGCAAACAATTGGCGAACAATTGACCAGAAATTGGGAACAAATTGATTGGAATTCAGTGAAGAATGCTTTCAAACAAATGTCACAAATTGTCTTCAGTTCTCAATCTTCTTCCAGAGTTGTGGTTTGGGATCCCAAGAGAGGAAAGGCTTCTCTTGAGATCAGATCTCCTGCTATTCAGTCGCGACGATTGAGAGCCGTTCTCCAGAACGTCACCGAAGAGATCCAGAAGAAGGATTCAATCAAAAGTATGTTTTATTAAAGACTTTAAATGTAAACAAAAAAAAATTTGAAAACTTTTGTAAAACTTTTTTCTTTTGAATTCATTTATAAATAAATTATATTTTAATCAAAAAAAAAATAAAAATAAAAAGCAATTAAAATAAAAGTGTTTTTCATTTCATTAAAGATTTTGAACTCTTTTGGACCGAAGAAAGGCTTTTGGCCTCAAATTCGGGAATAATTTCTTTGAAAACTTCGAGAAAATCTTTGGTTTTGTTGAAAACCAAGAATTTTGAGTTCATTTTAACGAAAACTAAACTAAAAGTGAATTTCAATAAAAAGTGAGAAAAAGTTTTCTTTGAATTCAATTAAAGACTTGTTTTTCAGACAATTGACTGTAAATCGAGAGCTCGAGTGGAAAGCCTCTGATTTGTCGCTCTTCTCTTCACTCTCTTTGGACTATTTGAGCGACAAATGCATTGAAATTAAAGCACAGAATAAAGAGTTTTCTCTGAAATGGATTCCAAACCAAAGATTTGTTTTTTGTTTTGATTTTAATTCAAATTTTAATTTATTTTTCATTAGATTTCAGTTAAAATCGAAAATCAAAACGAAAACCAATTTCTTATCGAAAGTCGAAAATCGAATTCAAAGAACTCTTCTCTGGATTTAAACCACTTTTTGTGTCACAAACTCTTCGATAAATACATTCGAAATATTGTTTCGGAACAAGAGATCTGTTCTTCGGCTCAAGAAGTCTGTAATTTCGGGACAACTCTCGTCATGCGTGACGTCATCACTCGTCTGCCCAATGAATGTCTTTCTTGTGGATCTGATCACAAGTTTGGTCAAAGAAAGACTTATTCTTCGACATTAAGAGAAGCGGAAATTATTTACGTTTTGAGCTCTTCTTCGGTGACTTTTTATTCTTCTTTGAGAAGACTTTCGAACGCTTTGAAACGAGAATTTGAAAACAAAAACATTTCAATTGTTTTTCAAATTTTAAAATTAGAAAAAAACGGATTTTATTCTCATTTTTGGCCCAAATTTGAGTCAAAACCCAATTTCCAGAGAATTCCAGAACTTTTTGCAAATTATTCTCAAAATTCTCATTCATTTGACTTTTTATTCGTGACGTCACGACAGTCGCGTCCAGTCAGTCGTCACGTGATTCTTGTAGAGTCCAGTAGTGGTCAAGAGTTGGTTGAAAGTCCAGTTTTGGACTTTGTGAGCGCGAGAAACCATTTCTTGAATTCAAATACTTTTCTTCACGTTTTGACTCAAAAAGAGTTCAAATTTCGCGCTAAAAAAGCGCGTCACGTGATTGGCTTAGACTCCGAGTGGGCGTTCACTCGACAATCACGTGACAGAGAGTTAAGACAACACGTGATTATAGAAAAGGATTTAATTAGTGTTTTGGCTCTCGAGACAAATGGAACGCTCTTTCAGTTGAAAAGTTTGAATCAGAAGTCTTCGCGCGCTCTCTTGGCCTCAAGAGTGGCCGACAATCACGTGACCGACACTTGTCTTGATTGCGATTGCGTGGTGAGTGGCGATCACGTGACAGCTGACGTCAACTGTTTGCGTTGTTTTGAAAGAAAGGCTTCTCTTCTGAAAAGTGGTTTCGATTCGAGTCAAGAATGGACTCACGAGGACGACGACGAGGAAGGGGGAGAGGATGACGAGGAGGAGGAGGGAGAGACACAAGAATAGTATTTAATATTAGTTTTGAAGTAGAGCTCAATTCATGACATTTTTCTTAAATAAAAATCTCTTTGTCGATGACGTCACGAGTGAGGAATGTCTTCTCAAGA
>JAQFXL010001469.1:0-11848 GCA_034693445.1 Edwardzetes edwardsi | reverse complement strand
TGCGTTCAAATTTATGAATGGCCCACAAATGACCATTCGTTGAAAATACAGCCAAAGCTCATAACTATAACAAATTTAATATTTTATAATTAATCAAATTTACCGATAAAATTGAAAAATCAAGCGTTTGTTTTACTTATATAAATGTTTTGCAATTATTGTTTCTTTTATTGTCTTTCAATGAATACAATTGTAAGAAAATTAGAGGAAATTTGAACTTTGTTTGGATTTTACTGTAATTTGGCGCTAAAATTGTGTTTCGGATAAAATCAAGTGTTTGGAGTCCAAAGTCTCACATTTCTTATCGGATTCCGTGATTTGTCCACTTCTTTGTTTCATTTTAATGGTATTTCAGACAAATTTGTTTCATTTATTAGACAATTAATGGATGAAAATACAATTGAATCGTCTTTTTGTTTTAAATATTTGTCCAAATTTGTTGGTCTCAAACGATCGACAATAGAGTCTTTGGTGGCCAATGATTACGACACCATTTACTCGTTAATGGCTTTAAATATTGACATTGATTTGAATCAATTGCCAAACGTATCGATGGGACAGAAATCGGTACTCAGAGAGGCTCTGATGAAACTCAGAAATGAATTCAATGTTTGGATTAAGTCGAAGCCAAACACCGATTCCCCGTTTTGTCACTCTGTCCTCAATTCGACGCCAATATCCAAAGTCAATGAATACCCGTTCGTTCAAAATGACCAGTTGTTCAAAGAGTTTATCACAACTGCAATGATGGACGTAACGGGTGGACAGCATTCGGGAACCTCTTTCGAGCCAAAGGTCAGCTCTTATGCGGACAGCGGTATAAACGGCACGGATTCAGAAGTGTTGAAATTGAGTGCAATTAAAAGGCGTCGGACTTCCGCTCAAAACAAAACACAAAAAAACAATAAAAGCCTCAAAACGTCAGAAAACGATAAAAACTCGAAACAAAACAAAAGTATCGATAAAATCGATAATCAAAACAAACCGAAGAGAAAACGCAAAAAGTTTTTGTATTCATTGAATGGCACTCGAAATCAGAGCCGAAACAACCCAAAAGACAACCCATTATCTGGAAGAAAGTCTAATAGCGATCGAAGAGTTTTCATTGATATCGACAAACATTCGAAAATTGAAGACACAAACCGATCAAACGTCAGAAGAGGTGGTAAGAGGGGTAAGAATTAATTTCTCTATTGATTAGTGGTATTGAAGTACAACTTAATAACAAACGATTCAACTTTTCGTGAATTTGGTTTCAGAATCCAATCAAACAACTGATGAGTCAGCGGTTAAATCAAATAATTTAGAGACAACTCAACTCAAACCAAATGAAAAGATTGAAAAGAAGACTAAAACCAATCCAGAGAACCATCTGATGTGGAAAACGAAGAAATCAGAGATAATTGAACTCTTGAAAAACAAATCGAATCGAATTAAACTAAAGAAAGACGAAAAACTGGCCAAAGATTTGCATCAGTTCTTCAAAGTTGTTGAAATCGATGGAACAGTCACTCCATTCATTGTTTGCGGCATTTGTTATGATTGCGATGAGGTTCGGCTCTTAATGACGAGTAATTCGACGTCTTTGAAGAGTCACTTATGTTCTAAACGACATCAAAACGGTTCCCTTTGGAATCCCTTTGGAAAAGAGGACTCAAAATTGAAAGTTTTGAACGATTCAGACCTTTCGGTAGAAGAGTTTAACAATCATTTGGATAACAACTCTAAATCGGATAAACAAATCGGTATTTCTTTAAAATATTTAGATTTGATATGAATTCTCATTTCATTTGATTTCTTAACTAAAGCTCAAAAAAGTCGAACACCAAAGAAGAAGTCGTTGGAAGAGCTGTCAAAACGTGTGTCCGATCCTCAAATATGCGTCACGAAAATCGATATCAGTTTTGATGAATCAAAAAACAGATATTTGGCAAAACTATTGGACACCGAATCTCAAAGTTGTTCTCAAATCGTAATCAATAATTACGATCAGGTATTTCGAGGAACGAACAGAATTGTTGCCAAGGCTTTTGTATGTGACTTCAAGGGCTGTTGTTTCTCATCTGACTATCCATTCAGTTTGGAACAGCATAAGATTGGACACGAAAAGAAAACTCCGCCTAAAAGTATAGCAAACACTGCGACCAAAACGGCTAAAAAGAGCCGTTCGTTATCTGTTCTCAACGCAATGAATAGTTATGTCCTTAAATATATGAAGAATAATACTAAAGATCTCAATATGTCGGCGCCGTTGGTTTGTCAGTCGCCTAATAGTAAGTATAGTTCTGATTGTCTTCTTCTCAAACCTAACATTGAATGCATTTCTAACAATACTAACGATCAGAATATTGACAATAAGATTGTCACTAAAATCAAAGACTGGTTGAAACCAAAGACTTCTTTCAATCAATTGGTTGTTTAAAATGAGTTTATTTTAATTGAAAATATTTGCGATTAATAATAATAATCTGTTTTCGTTCTCATCTCTCGACTAGAAATGAACTAAAATCTCATTTAAATTCGACATAAGTTATGAATATTTATATCATTAATCAAAAGTTCAAATCTTTACGAATTGGTTCCAACTTTATCTCAAAATATTTGAAAATCGTTTAATTCATCGAAAATATTACGAATTAATACTATATTAAGAAATTGCAATAATTTAAATGTTTTTCTAATCACTCTTTTGTTTTAATATTCATTTTATTGTAATTTAATTATCAATTTATATGACTTTTAATAAATCTTTGAGAAAATATAAACGTAATGACTGTTTGGCTCTTATTTTAGTGTTGTTTTGATTTCAATTTGAAATAATGGATAAAATTGACGAAAAAGTAAAGAATTGAAGGTTTTATTTATTATTTAATTGTTATTTTAATTCAGATAAAAGAGTGTAAAGTATTGGACTACGAATTGAATACAATTTCAAACAATTCGGTAATTATTTGGGAATTTTCTCTTATTATACGACTAATCGTTGATTTGATTTTGAAGAGAGTTTTCATTCGACAACAAAATTCAAACTTATATTTCCGTTGCACTCAAATACAGACTAAACAATACGTTAAAAGTAAGTCAATATCAGAGACAGACAGAGACAGATCTAATAAATCTCTTATTTCAGAAAAACTGACGGATTTAGAGAATCAACGAAAGCGATTGAGTGGCAACAAATCAGCATGATCATTCTTCTAATTCATTACTTTAATTCAAACTTATTTTTGTTTAAATAAATAGTCTTTTATTGAAAAATGTTTTTTGAAATTTCTTCGAATTATCACAAAATGAGAGCAATTATTAATGTTTGGGTCAAAACTTAATTATCATTTCCTTAACCTTTAAATTCAAAGAACGACTCGAAAAATATTGTCAAACGGGAGACACAAACCTCTTAACAATTATAATGCGATCAAATGTGACCTCATCTCTACTTCCCATAAATCTAATCAATAAAACTTATTTTTTGTCGCTTAAGTCATAAGAATCTATTGTTTTTACAATTATTGTCGAATTAATTGACTTATTATCTGTTGAGAAGACAATTAAATTATTTTAACCTTTGATTACTTAAAAGTAAGTCAAATGTTATCAATAAATGAATAATGACTTCAATAAAAGGGAGATTTGAATATTTTCATGCAATCTATAATAACTTTCGCGAAATCCAAAAGACATCTTATTTTTGACTTATTCTTCGAAATACAATCGAAGATTTCAATTGACTTTCGGTTATATTCGGTTACAGTTTGAGAATTGCTTTGTTTGTCAAATGAGTCGAATAAAAGTTAATCTATTTTTGTCTATTTTATCAATTTTTTGCTTTTCTATCATCTCAACCAAAGGACAGAATTTGGGAAATAGACTCTTCAGAAATGACCAGATTTGTCATATGAGTCAATTGGAGAACTGCATAGAAAATGTTCACAAATTGGGTGAAGAGAATACTCCGACTTCTATTCTATCGACTGAAAAGGGTTTCGATAAACTCTGTCGGTTTGTATTCTTCTATTCATTTATTTATTATTCTCTAAAAATTTTCATTTCATTTACCGCTCAAAGAGTTATAGAAAACGACTTTTTCGGCTGTATTTCCAATTATGTTTTCAAATGTGGAACTCCTATGTATAAAGAGCTGACCAGGGTAATCATCGAACATATGCTAAACCATGTCAAAGACATTTGTGACAATTCGGCCTTTAAATCAGGTTTGTATCAAAATCTTTATATTCTCTCTAAATATTACATAATTTAATGAAACATTTTTGGTTTGAAGCAATTTTTATTTAAATCGAGTTTTGGTCAATTCAGCCATTTTTGCGTTCATATAATCTTATAATGAAAAGACAAAAAGATTTTTCATTCAATTATTCATTTAATTTGATAATTCGCCATTTTTTATGCAATTAGCAGAGTCTTGCACATTTTCAAATGTAATTCATGTTTCTATTCAGTTCACACAGATTAAAAACAACACAAGGATAATGCCCTGGGGCTTCAATCTATTGTTACAATAAGTACAGTACTATAGACTATAATTACTAAAGCAGTGAACTTCTATATACTTAACGATTGATTAAATCCTAATTATGATCAAATCATCATTAGTCAGAAAAATAAGGATAAACTAACCCAGAGTTGAGTTTTTATCGTTTTCTGCTGACTTTCGATAGCGTTTAAGAAATCGAAGAAAACTAATAATATTTCGTTGATTTGTCTTAAGTCGAAAAAATTCAACAAAAATGTATTTAATGTCAACTGTTTTGTTAATAATATCCTATTTATTATTCAAATCTTATAAATGGTATTCAAAACGCGTTAAAATATTACAGACTTTTGTAGAGAACGGTATTAATGGCCCAAACCCTTCATTAATATCAGGAAATTTGTTTGATTTGAGACAATTTCCTGACCCAAACATTAAATTCAACCAATGGTTTGAAAAATACGGAAATATTTTTGGATATTTTTTGGGAGATATTCCTATTCTTGTGATAAATGATTTAGAAGTGATTGAAAAAATATTCATCAGTCAAAATAATAAGCAATTTTGTGACAGACCACCCAATTTCATCGAAGCCAAGCCTTTTGTCGACTCTTTAGTCTTTTTAAGAGGTAATCGATGGAAATGCGTCCGAAAAGCGATGACTCCGACATTTAGTCACAACAAAATCGTTTCTTCGAATCATTTGATTGATTGTATGACTACTTGTATCAGAAAATCCATCCAATTTATTGAGAAACAAAACTCAAAACATCCGATAATTGATGTGCAGCACAGAATGCAATCAATAACTCTGGATATCATTTGTAAAAGTGCTCTGAGTTTAAACGAAGACTTGGATCCCAATGTTACAGAAGAGCTATTGTCGGCAATAAATACATATTTGAATTACGCTATGAATCCAATCGTCGATTTGGCCCTATTTTTCCCGTTTTTTAGACCAATATTAAGATTTATTAACAATTATCTGACGGCCGGCCGTATGACTGATATGATTGTCAAGCATTTGAAGAAAAAAATCAAAAACTTTGACGACAAGAGTAGTTTGAAAAATGATAAAAATTTATTACTCGCTCTACTGAACAGTTATTCTGAGCGAAAGCTAACTAAAGAAGAATTGATAGCAAACGCTCACATTATTCTGATTGCAGGCTATGAAACCACTTCAACAGCTCTTACATTCACTTTGTATTTGTTAGCTAAACATCAATCAATTCAGGATCAGTTGCGCGAAGATATATTCAATAACGGATACAAATCACAGGTTTTAGAAATGGTTTGGAACGAGTCTTTGCGTCTTTTTCCTCCGGTCATCGGTTTTGTAACTCGAATTGCATCCGAAGATACAAAAATAAAAGACATTGTCATTAAAAAAGGAACTGTAGTTCAGGTGCCTGTTTGGCAAATACAACACAACTCAAACTTATGGACAAATCCAATGGATTTTAATCCCTTCAGATTTTCAGAGCAAAACAAGTCCTCAATAAATTGGATGGCATTTCAAGCTTTCGGTTTAGGCCCCCGTTCTTGCATTGGTCGACACTTTGCAAAAATTGAAGCGATTTTAACCATTTATTTAATTTTGACCGAATTTAAAATTGAATTTTGTGAACAGACTTTGGATCCGTTAGAATTTCGGTGTCCCACTGGTGTTGTACTCAAACCCAAAATCCCACTTTATTTGCGTTTTGTTCCCATTAGAAGAAATTGATTCCAAAATCAAATGAATTCTGAATACTATTCTAAAAATTGTTTTTAAAAAATTGTTTAATATTTTTATTGTTAATTTTTAAAGCTTTAAATGTTTGTTAAAATGTTTTTAATACTTTTATTGACAGAACTGTTTTCAATGAGTCCATGTATTGGTGACAAAGTATTATCCGATAAGACATTTAAGAAGAGCTGTAATAACCCGTATTATGCGCTTACAATCGATACTATTTTAATGAATAATACCGAAAGATTTATCGATCAAATTGACTCAACCTGTTGTGGATTTCGGCAGTGGGAGAGTTGTGCCCTCCCTGCTATCGAAAACAAATGCGGCGATAAAGGAGTCAAGATTTTCAAAACTTTGGTTCACAAAGGTTTGGGTGATTTCGTTGAATTCCTATGTAATCCCAATAAATATTACCCGAATTCTGATTCTTGCAAACAATACTACGATTTGAAACTGAATTTGGTCAACGATGCGAATATTGAGGCACTGGGTTCAGTCAACTTGCTCAAATTCTTCTCATTTTTGATTAAAATTGATAAATAGTGTCTAAAAGCTTTCCTAACATTAAAACTATTATTTTTTTAAATTTATAATAAATGGTTAAAATAACTTAAACCGACGTATGGCTAATGCATTCAACCTTTTGACAGATCAATTAAGTGGATAAAAGTGATAACTTTGCAATACATTAGCTTTAAGTGTCTAATCAAACAATTTGGTGAACACATTGTTACTCAACATATTTTCTTTCTGACTAATTCTCAATGAATTTCCATTGAATTGATGTTTGAAGAAAATACTCACAATTCTCAAGTGATCTCATATCTTATATCACTCTTATGTTTGAAATGAGCAAGGTGAAATTAAAAAATAGAGAAAATCCTATAACTGCAAAGTTTACTATGTTGAAATTTCGAGAACTCAGTTTCTGCTGACGATAATGATATTCAAAACATTGAATTGAGTTTCAGAATCGGTTGAGTAACTTATAAAAGAAAAATAAATAATTGAGACCAAAATGTGGCCGAAAAATGCAAAATAATGTTTGAAAATTGAGTTTTTAGTCTTAAAATTGTGTTCTTGAACTCCATTCGTAAACGAGATTAAAAATAAAAAACATTGTTATTATCGATCAGTTTTCGTCACAAAAAAATCCCAAAACTTATTTTCTGCGAAGAGATTAAAAGCCATATTTTAATGATTATAATTTGAAATTCACGAAACTCTTCACTAATGAAATGTTTGCTTTTTCATTGAGTGAAGGATTTTCGAATTTGGGGAAAAAATATTTAAAAGGAAAATAATGTAAATTATCAAAAGATAATCAATTAAATTATTGCGATTTCAAGTTATGTAAACTCTTATCAAATAACATATTTTAAAGCTTTAAACACATATTCAGTCCTTGACTTATAAAAGCTTGAAATTGAAAATTCATTTTTTAGTTTACTATTTATTGATTGTTTCGCTTTTCAGTTAAACAGAAATTTTGTAATCGTTTATCAAATTATTTGTGGTTTAAATCATTTGCGAACAAATGAGACATCACTACAAAAGATTATTACCATTTAAAGTTTGTTCGAAGAATAGGGAAAAATCCCGATTTTCTCGCAAATAATTTGCTTATAAATAGTTGATTGTCTCACCGATTCCTTGACTATTGTTTGTCGCAATTCATAGCAAGACATCAATAGTTGTGCAAAGATATGAGGTTTACGGGTAAGACATTGTTCAAAGTTTGCTGTTTTTTCAAATTCTGTACAAGAACAATTATTTTTGTTTTACAAGATTAATTTCAATTAGAAGCTAAAAAATGGTTTGAATTTTTTTTGCAGTTATTCTCGTTATTGTTTTATTCGCAATCGATTTTTCGTACGGACAGAGACGAAGGAATAGAAAAGGAAAGGGTAAAGGACTGGCCTGTCATCTCAAAGATGTGGAAAAATGTCTAGATTCATTATCTGCTATGGGAAAGAATGAGAATCCCACCGCTATTATCGCAACTTCACCAGGACTCGATAAGTTTTGCGGGTAATTAAGTCCTTTGAAATAATCTTGGTCAATTCAAAATGACTCAAATATTCAGTTCATATAAGAAATCCATTAAAAATTTGTGACTCAAATCTGTAGAACCGTCCGAAACAAATTTTCAGGGTGCATTAAAGATTATTTCAAGAAATGTGGAACACCTCTTCATCGAGAGGTATTGGGTCTCGTATTGGAACAGGTTTTGAGTCATACAAACGATCTCTGCAACAAAGGACCCAAAAGAGAAAGTAAAGACCCTTTGAATTGAAACAAAAATCATTGGTTTAATATTGTCGTTATTTAATGAACAGAGTTCTTGAAGTCGTCCCCCTGTTTGCACGAAAAGGTGTTGAGTCAGAAAACTGTGAAAGAGGAGTGCAATAACCGATATCTGTCCACTTTAAACAAAGCATCGGTGAGTCGTAACGACTCTTTGAACGGCATTTGTTGCGGTTATAGATATTGGGAGGACTGCACTTCAAAACTGGTTAAATCTGAGTGTGGAACCAGTGGTGTCGAGGCATTCGAATTCTTACTCAGCAAAGGCTTTATGGACCTCCCTAACACTACCTGTCCTAAAGATCTGTTTGTTTTGGCCACAGACGAGTGCAAGAATGCGATCGCACCCAAAAGCAAAACTGTCAAGCTCAATATCGGAGACACCGGAGTTGGAAAATACAACGTCGCCAATATCTTCTCCTGGATGTTCCAAGTTTAACCAAATTATACATTATATAATCTTACTCATTTATCGATGGCATATTTATTATATAGTTATTCAATTGAACCCATTTTTATTGATATTTTCGAAGAAAGTGATGTTTTGCGCGCATCTGATATACTAATCAATGTTTTATTAATTAAAACTGTTCTAAGCTTTAAAATTTCTTTATTGTCCAATTGTCCCATTGTCTAGTTGGTTTACTTCGATGGTAAACAAGTAAACTGTCAAACTCTTGTACAATTATCTGTTTTGGGATATCGCGCTTTTTGAAAGGTGAAATTTGCAAAAATTGACGATATATTGCATTTTAATTGCAATTTGAGTTCAGCGATAATGAGATGCATTGAGTCAATGTTTGACAATCAAAAGACGTCTCACATTTCGATTGGTCTGTCTGTGAGTCACATGTCTTGAAATCACATCAGATTTAATACGTTTTTATTTAATAATAAAAAACCAATTAATTTGTTAACAAAACAACAAAATTGAAACCATTTTTAACGTAAGTCTCAATCAATTTAACTTTAATCACAATTTATTCATCACTTTTGCCGTTAATTTCAATACATTTTTGACGTTTCACTCACATTCACTCAAATTAAAAAAAACATTCATTTGTTTTGAAATCAAAATATTTTAACTTAAAAATGAGTTCAATTCATATTAATTGCAATTAAAGTAATGAATTGATTGGGTTTTGGCTTAATTTAATGATAATTAAAAAAAATCTATTATTTTTCCTTAATTTTGGTTTCAATTATTTAGATTTTTTGAGATTTTAATCACCGATTAATAGATTTAATTGAATTGAATTTTGTTTCACTCATTTCAATGCAATAATTGATTAAATAATTTGATTCAAAAATTGTTAATCGATTTAATTGTTTCATTGATTATAGATTCGAATCAGTTTTGGTTCGAAGAACTATTTCGTTGAATAGATCCAGAAATGATGGCTTCTTCCATGGATAACAGCGGTCCTTCAGAGCCCACTCCTTCGACCTCTTCATCAAATAATGACAATTCAAACAGTAATGGAAGTGATGCCAACTTTGAGTGTAACATATGTTTAGATACGGCCAAAGACGCCGTCGTCAGTATGTGTGGACATCTCTTTTGGTATGTCTTAAATGGTTGAGTCAAAGAATAGTAGAATACTTTTCCTTTAATTTTTGTTTTATTTGAGTTTAACATCAATTAAGGCTTAAATTGTTTTTTGTCCCGAATTGACTCATTTGTTGCAAAATTGTTGAACAGTTGGCCGTGTCTTCACCAATGGTTAGAAACAAAGCCATCGCGTCAGACGTGTCCCGTCTGTAAGGCTTCGATATCTCGCGATAAAGTGATACCACTGTACGGAAGGGGCAGCTCTAAAAAGGATCCCCGGTTTGCATCACTTATCATATATTGTTTACATTAGTTGTGATTAGAATTGTATCGCAGAGACAAACGCCTACCGCCACGACCTCAGGGACAGAGGACTGAACCCGAATTCAATACAGTAATTATTCAATATTAGAGACAAATGAGAAATAACTGTGTTTTTCAGCAAACATTCCCGAACTTTGGTTTCGGCGACGGAGGTTTCCACATGTCGTTTGGAATCGGCGCCTTTCCGTTCGGCTTCTTTGCCTCGACGTTCAACTTTGGTGACGGCCGGCCGGCTCCCTCTCCCCTTAGTCCAGAGTTCGCTGAGGACCAGTTCCTTTCAAAAGTGTTTTTATGGGTGGCCCTACTCTTCATCATTTGGCTTCTTTTGGCTTAAAATAAATTTTTATTTGTATTTAATTTATAAAAGAATTAATATTCGAAGAAATCTCTTAAATTGTTTTCAAATAAAACACTTTTAAATCGATTCAACGTTTTGTCGATTTTTGACTTTTTAACGAATTTTACAAATTATTGTAAATTATATACAACTCTGTAATCACTTTTGAAAAATATATTTCTTTACAAATGAATGTAAATATCATTCATTCGATAACTTTTGGCTTTAAATTCATTTAAACATTAATTTAAACCAATTTTAAACAAAATTAAAAAATATCCCAATTTTTGAATAAAATCAGTTATAATGACGTTATTTGTGTGAAAGTCAGACATTACTGTTGAGACCCATTTGTAAATCCTTTTCCGCTTTTGGTCGAGAAGTGTGTCTTTAAAACGACTCTTCATTTTCAGATTAAATTGATTCAAACATCTCTTTAAATCAATTGAGTGGACATCGAATATGGTTTGTATTCATTGAAATGATTGGTCGAAATGTTAACAATTGAATGTATGAACAGTCGGCTCACAAGACATTTCGGATCAAACGAAAACTGGCCAAGAAGCAAAAGCAGAACCGACCGGTCCCGCAATGGATCAGAATGAAAACGGGAAATTCAATCCGATATAACGCCAAACGAAGACATTGGAGAAGAACCAAGCTTAAACTTTAAAAGTGTAATACAAATGTTTGGTTAATAAACGAATGACTTTCTAATTAATTGGTTTTTAATTGAGTTTTAATGCAATTTAAGATTAGCTTGGTCAAGTTTTAAGTCACTAATCCATCCATTTGAAGACAAAAAATTCTTTTTTTTTCAGTTAATTTGAGTTCAATAAAAAATTTCAATTATATTTGTGTTGAAATCCTACGAAGTAATCGATTCTAGCCCTCAGTTGACTAGTGTTTGAGTCTAATCGACAATATTCTGATTATTCACTGAAAGTCTGTCACTGTTTTGACTCAATTTAATTGATCTATAATTTGGTTAAAATTAAGCCAAAAAAATAGAAATAATTTGAGTTATTATAAAACGGTCCCCAATTTGAACACTTATTAAGTAAACAAATACTAAATTGAGTTATCATTGGATTTGATGTC
>JAQFXL010001468.1:0-11857 GCA_034693445.1 Edwardzetes edwardsi | reverse complement strand
AGAGATAGAGAGAGAGAGAGAGAGAGAGAGAGAGAGAGAGAGAATTGTTGTAATTTAGCTTTCTTAATCAAATTATCAGAATTTCTCATCTAGGCTAACATAAGATTCTGATGATAACCATCACATAATTTGATTGGATAACCAAAAAACAAATCCTTATTTTCATTCTATGACTTGAGTGAAATCGACTTTAATTTTATTATTCAGTCGTTTATTTCAATTTTGTTCAATTTATCCAGGAGTTAAATAACTTAAAAATCTTTCCAAAAGCGTAACCAAGCATCTTATAAAACTTTGAATAAATATTCAATGTTTTCATTAGAAATGGTTATCAAATATTTATCTTTAATACAATTTTCTTACAAAATCTAATTATAAAAGACAACAATTATGATAATTGTTAAGCATCTATGAAAATATCCACTTTATCTTTTGATCATTCAATTGAAGATTTTTTATATTATCGTTGAATTGGATGAGTGAACGCATAGAAACCCAATTAGTTTATCTCAATTCAAATGATCAGGATATTAATATTATTCATTAAATAGGTTAATGGAAAGTATGAACCAAAAAAAATACTTCACTACACAAAAGATTTCGATATAAAAGTAATTAATTATTCCATAAATTCCATTAAATATTTGTGTAAAGTTGAAGAGTCGTCACTATTTTCATGGAAACGATTGACATTTCATTCATTTTTACTAAAATTATTTTTGTATTCATATATTTTGGAATATAATTTGGAATTTGAAACCAAGAAATGTTTAAAAGTCTGTTATTTTGTTACATTTGTTTTATTTGTTTGCTTTCAATCAATGGTAAAGTTTTTAAGAGATGTGAATTAGTCAGACAACTCAAAAATCGACACAACATTCCATACGAAGAGATAGGAGAATGTATTAAACAAATAATAAAGTTTTGAATTTTTTTATCGATACCTTGTTTATAGGGATTTGTATAATGTTTTGGGAAAGCGGTTTCGATACGAAGGCTCATCGAATCGGTAACTTTGACGGCAGCAGTAATTATGGTATCTTTCAAATCAATGATCTGTTGTGGTGTCAGTCCAGTGGTCGTAAGAATAATACCAATTTCTGCGATTCTTCGTGTGACAGTCAGTGACAGACCAGTTATTCACTCAAATATATCTAATCATTAATTAATTATTCTTGCAATCGATTCAACCAGAATTTCGTGACTCAAATATTAGCGATGATATTGAATGTGCCATGCTCATTTACAGACTCCAAGGATTTGATGCATGGTTTATATTTTAATTGAATTCGACTCAAACTATAAGATTTCATTTTAGGGGTACTTATGGTACGAAATGTCGGTCTGACACCAGTTCTTATGTGGAGGGCTGTGGACTCAAAACAAATCAAAACGAAATAATGAAAGAAAATAAGACCGAAACTGATATCGATTTGTCAAAAGGGCCGCAGATATTGATTCCGTCCGTTAAAGACCTGAAACAAAGCCAATTACTTCAACATCTGTTCCAAATGTCGAAAACGTCTCTGAGTTTACCCGAAAAGTTATTCAGTGGCGTCAAAAAGAGGTCTATCCGCCAAAAAAGAGATGTTTATCCGTCTGATAATCAAGTAAGTACATATTCAAAGCGATCAAAGAGAGGACTGTTAGGTCAGGATAGCATAAACCCTTTCGAAGACGCCCGCATTTTTGTATTCAACCCTTTGTGTTGTTTCAATTGGAAGGCAGCAGAAGTCGAGTGGTCTAATGCCAAGAACTGGTATATCAAACACATATCGATCCTACTATAGCTCTATTCCTATTCTCTCTCTTTAGGGCCAGAGATATAAGGACTTCAGTCGGATAGAAAGAGGAGAGGCTGACGGCTCCCACCAAACGCATGCTCTCAGAATCGACGGATGAAATGATCATTTTATTTGATGTGTTTATAAATACTGTGAATATTATTAATAAATTTTATCGTATTTTATAGTTTGAATGAATAGTCATTAATATTATTAATTTGTTTTAGTATTCTCTCAATCATTAACTTAATGAATGGTTTATCAAAACAATTAATGATTTTCATCGATTCAAATGAATCCTAAACTCTATTAAAAATCTCATTCATTGTGTTTTCAGTAATAATTTAATTTTTTGTTTACAATTTTAAATCAAAATATTTGTATTCAATATATAAGACTTAATGCACTCAAAACCCTGATTGCAATTGATCTAGTGCTATTAATAATAGCCTATTATCCCATTAAAATTAAAATGATCCGAGTAATTGATTAGATATTTTATTCAAATTTCAAGACATGATTGTGCAAAACTCTGTTTTACCACAGATTTCCCGAAAGAGCAAGTTTATAAGAAAATATTTATTCATACAATGTTTGACCTGAAACTCATTTCAATAATGACTTTACATTTGAGAAAATGAGAAAACATTACCAAAACATGGAAAACCTGAGTCTTGCAAATGGTATATAATTTCCATTTTGATCTTCAACTTTTGGCCAAATATAAACTAACAAAGTTTGTAAAAATCTCTTTCTGACTAAATTATAAAACCAATTATTACTGAACTCACGAGACATTCATTAGAGAACAGAATCGAAGCATAGAATCGATTATTAACTCAATACTATTGTCCGACAAAATGATCAAAAACAGAGGCAGAAGAAAGAAATTAATAATTGTGATCATTATTTGTTCAGTTCTGTTGATATTATTTGCTTTACACTGTATTTTATTCAACTATTATCTCAATTATCCCAAACTGTCTTCACTCACAGAATATTCATATTCTCATCAGATTGTCGACAAAACCAAACATTTCTCTAATCAGAGTTTAAATCAAATCTATTTATCAAAAGATAAGAATAAGAAAATAGTTGTGTTGTGGACCACATTCTTCGGTCAAAGCGATTATCTTCAGTCAACGTATGACAAAAGTAATTGTCTGACCAATAATTGTGTCTTCACATCAAATAGAAGTCTTCTGCAACAAAGTGATGCCGTTATCTTCCATTTGCGAGATCTTGATGTCAAAGATTGGCCAAAACATAGAAGACCTGATCAGAGATATATTCTTCTGCACCACGAATCGCCTTCAAATACACCGCATTTATTACATAAAATCGAAGGTCTTATCAATTGGACGGCCACTTATCGTTACGGATCAGACATATTCTTGTCCCCCACTATTCAACGTAGAAGTAAACCAAATCCTAAGTTCAAACCTGATATTAATTATGCCCAGAATAAGTCGCGAATGATTTTATGGTTGGCCAGTAATTGCAAGACTGATAGCAACAGAGAGACATATGTCGACGAACTCAAGAAAACAGTTACCGTCGATGTGTTTGGAAAATGTGGTGACAAAGTATGTCTTCCAAAGATGTCTCAGCAATGTTTAGGAAAGTTGTCAAAAGACTATCGATTTATTCTGGCCTTTGAGAACTCCATTTGTCGCGATTATGTCACCGAAAAGTATTTCAATGCTCTCGACTACGATATAATTCCTGTCGTTTTCGGCGGTTCCAACTACAGAGAAATCGCTCCGAAAAAGTCTTTAATCGATGCACTTTCGTATACCTCTCCCCGACATTTGGCCCGTTATTTACTCTTTTTGAGCAAAAACCCGAAGCAATACAATGAATACTTCAAATGGAAGAGGGATTACGAGTTGAAACTCGAGCACTTCACCTGTCAAATATGCACCAAATTAAACAATGGTTCCGAACCCACCAAAGTCTGGCACAATCTTAACTCCTGGTGGTTTGATGAGGGACTCTGCACTACTTGGAAACCTTCCAAATATTTCCATTAAACTCCGAGTCTTTTTCTAACTGAAATTAGTATGCAATCAGACATTCAATTTTCAATCAAAAGTCAACTCCACGTATATTCAGAGCTTCAAAATATATCTCAAAAGTTATTTCAAATAACTTATTGTTTTGATTCACTTTTCAATTTGAGTCTTCACTCACTTTTTGATGTTTACCTAATTATAGACCAATTGATGTGAAAGTATTGACATTTTTATAGTTTCTATTTGTTATGAAAGCAATAAAACTATAATAATATTAATATTAATATTAATTATATTTTTATTAAAAAAAAAGTTTATTCAAAAAAATGGACAAAAGTTTAGATGAATTTAATTAAAATGTAAGAAATGATAAAAAGGGAATCATTTGGCCAAAGGGTTGGCGTGAATCGTGATGTCATTGATTCGGGTGTCACTCAGTGGTCGATAGTTCTTAGGATTGACCGTCAGTTTCTCCAATTCATCCAAAGTCTCCAATCCGTCGATTACTCTGAGATTCAAATTAAATCAGATTTTAATTACAGATTTTGAGATAAAATGTCTTACTTTCCAAAAACAGTGTATTTGAGGTCCAAATGCGGTGCCTTTGCGTAAGTTATGAAGAATTGTGAGGCGTTAGTATTGGGCCCGTTGTTGGCCATCGAAACTATTCCCCGATCGGAGTGTTTGAGATCGGCGTGTATTTCGTCATCGAATTTGTTGCCCCAAATGCTATTTCCTCCCTTTCCGGTGCCGGTCGGGTCTCCCGTCTGTACCATAAATCCTTTGATATTTCTGTGGATAAGACATCCCTTGTAGTAATCACTTCCACATAAGGCCAGAAAGTTCTGCAAATATGTAAACAAATGAATCAAATCTTCAAAACATATCAATTTGATTGACAATCGATGGCTTACTTCACAAGTTTTGGGACATTTTTCGCAAAACAACTCGATTTTAATATCACCCAAATCTGTTTGAAGGGTTACTGACATTATTTTTAATTAAATTTGTTGTTAATTGCGAACAAAATGCGATTAAATTAATTAAATCTCAATAAATGTAATTTGTTTTGAATTTGAAAACAAAACCGAAACCAATGAGAAAAGAGCCGAAAATCAGATGACTTTTTGAGAGCCAATCATTTGCTGTCTTTCGTAACACAAATGGATTTTAAACGAAATTTGTAAACAAATATAAAACTTGTTTTCAATCAATTGATATCTTTCGCCATTAATTTTGTTATTAATTTAGTAATAATTATTGGCAAATGTCTCGTGAATTTTTCAATGCGAAGAGAGTTTGCCTAGATAAACATGACGCGAGTAAAAAGGGATCAATCGATGAGCCAATTATTGATTTGATTAAAGATTTGAATTCATCGGACAAATACTATACCACCAGTTCCTGCTCTGGAAGAATCAGTTTATTAGCGGACAATAGCAGTGAGAATCTGAAGGGATCCGTAAAATGGCTGTATATAAGCCATACGTTTGTCCGATTAGATGAGGTGATGACTGCCATTAACGCAACCGATAGACCAGACTTTGTGACCTTTAAATTGGAACCATTTGTACTTCACGTGTGCGCCGACGGTATAACAGCCGCCAAAGAACTGCTTAACGCAGGCATTCAGAGCGGGTTCAAGAACTCTGGTCTGACTATCAGCAAAAACGATCGCTGTATTGTCGCCGTCAGGAGCTGTCAGTCATTGGAAATACCGATCATTTGTGACAAACAATTAATGGTTTCCGAAGATTACATCAGACGTGTCATTGAAATTGCAAACCAAAGGCTCGCAAAGAATTTTGAGAAAATAAATAAATTTCATTCAATGGTTATTAAGATTTTAATAAATTGATAGCAATTCTAATGATTAATAAGTAATAAATTGTTTAATACATTTGAATCGTGTCTTAAATCGAGTATTGATTATAAGTTTAATTTTATTTTAATTAAGAGTTTTGTAATAATTTTTTAATAAATTTATTGATTATTTCAACGATTTATTGAATTTGAACTCAAATGCGATAATAATTGTCGTAATAATCAAAGAGAATATAAGTCGCAAATCAGTTGTCTTTCATTTGGACACCGAATCTCTTTTATTCTCTTTATTTCTGATGGTTTGATCAGAAGAAGAAGAGCACTGTTCCGCCACTAAAGCACTTAATATCTGTGGATCTGTTTTGAATCCGCGAATGAATTCATCTTTGCTGAGAACTCCGTCGTTATTCTGAAAAGAAATCGATTTAAAAGTAAGTTTTAGACAATTTGCGAAACATTTGACATATAATCGAAATGTCATTAAAATCTAGAAATGTATTGCAATTTTCAACTGATTGCTAACAAAACTCATTTTGCGACTCAAAAGGACTGCATTTCCTATAATTGATTACTTCCTTTATCGGAATCAACCGATTCTTCGCTCATTTCTAGGTTTTATTCAATTGATTTATGACTTACGACATCCATTCGCGCGAATATTTCTCCCACTTTAGAGTCGATGTCAAGCCTTAAGTTTCTTCGTCTGAATATAGCTTTGATGACATTTTTCATCTCTTCAGTAGTTATGAAGCCGTCCTCATCGATGTCATATATCGAGAAACACCCTTTCATTGTATGAATACATTTTCAGTTCATTACATCAAATATTTCATAAGTAATTTAATAGTGAATAACAGTAGCAGGAAATGGAGGCTAGACTTTCAAAGTGTCCCAGTTTATTGTTCTGCTCATAATATCCAATCAATTTAGGGTTTCTAGAATTGCCAAGAATAACAGATTTGTTATTAAGAATCGAATTTGTGGTTTAAGCGCAAGGGAAATTGTTTTCAGCCCTCCCCTTAGAAACATGGTTAGCACAGTATGGATACAAACAAAGCTTTTAATATTATTAGTGAAGGCTTTTTGATAATTCACTACAAATAAAACGGTTGAATGCCTACAAAAAATTGGTTCAATTATTAGATTAGAAAATTTAATTAATTTTCATTTTAAATGATTAAACTTATATAAAGAGGCTTTCATTTAATCAGATAAGCGATTAACAAATGCGACGATTTTTCGCTTTTAATTTTGATTCACTCTTTTTCACTAACAATTCAATTAAACTTCAAATTCATTTTAATTATGTCTAAAATATAGGAAATTCTATTATTAACTTGATATTTGCTTTGCGCAAAACAAGATTAAATGTTCTTAAATTCTGAGTAAATAAACAAAATATTTTTAAAATCAAAAGTTTTCTTGAAAATGGTTGAAAACATCTTTAAGTTCAAAGTTCATAAATTGATTTGACCTTACAGAATTCCATAACCAGAATAGAGAATGTAGAATTGATCTAATATTTATGCAGTGAAATACTTGAAATAACAATTAAACAACCTAGCCAACTGCAAAATTTGTAATAAAAGCCGTTATCAGACATTTCGTGAATTAAATCGAATGAATTAATTCAAGAATTAATATCAAAATAATGATATGTTTTGTATGTGTTTTGGTTCAGTAATTAGTCTCAACTCAACTCAATTTGAGTTAGGGATGCGTTTGTCAGACAAATACATACTTTAGATATGAAATAACCAAACTTTTTGAAGAATACTAATCGGTTTTGTGAATTGTGAGCCCTATTTCTCATTGACTTTCGACTGTATTTTTTTATAAATTCGTATTTATATTCTGAGAAGCGTTGCTAAAAGTTTCAATTTTTGACAAATTGACAATTTATTCAAATTTTGACACATCTTTGAATCACTCAATTGCATAGAACCAATACACAAAGAAGAAAATGAAGTACATTTTTGGAATATTTTTGAATTTACTTTTGAATTTGAATGAGAGATGAATTTATTTCAAAAGTTATCCAAACTTTTAAGATAAAACTTGAATTGATGTGAAATTAAGCACTTTTGGTGATTATTCCTCTCAACTATCCCTCAGATAAGAAAGAAAATCAGTTTTGACTTACAGTCAAGTTTTTCATCGATGTTTCCTTTGGCTGGTATTGAAACAGCATTTATGAATTCTTCAAAACTGATAGACCCGTCCTTTCATCAAGAATTTCAAAATTCAAACTTTTTATACTGATTTTAAAAGAAATTCAAAATACTTTGTTTGTGTCGAATCGTCTGAAGACATATTCGGCTAATTTCATAGTATTTCCGTCGGCGGGAAAGAAATGTTCGCCAAAGTTCTGTATAAAAGTCTGTTTATCCATTTGGCCGGTGGGGCAATCCTGCATGAATTCCGTGTGCCATTCCTTCAGTTGTTTGGCGGAAACTTCACAACATATCAATCAATAGATAAATTTTAATCAACAATAATAGAAAATATAGTAAATGTGACAAAACTTACAAGGAGTGTTTGCGGCCAACTCTTTGAATCTGCTACTATCAGAGGTGCTTTTACCTTGGAAGTTACCCATTATTACCAAAAGCATGTTCTAGTGGTGACTGATATGAAAATGAGAGCAAAATCAGAATTGCAATTATTCATAATTTTCATTTATAAATGTTTATTGACTTTCGTGTACTTTAATGTCGATTAACTGAATTGTGTGTGAATTTTATATAACGGGAAAAGTTTTGAAGACTGTGTGTTGAGAACTGGACGGACAGAGTGTAACCATAGCTACTAGCCTTGAATTTGGTGCTTAACGTGTTTGGCATTTCATTAGTACCGAGCGATAAAATGCATTTTTCGATCAATTTCTATGTGCACTAAATTAATGAATATATTTGCGTACAATAGATATGCGATTGTTATGAATGACTTCACACAGATTTTTATTTTTATCTCAAATTCAAAGAATAAATAAAAACATTTATCAAATTCTGTATAACATTACGAAAAACAACAGAATTCCTTTACAGTACTTCTCATTTATTTCAATTTCAAATCTTTTCTGTTATTTTTTACAAGTTTTTGCAGATTTTTCAGATTTTTTGCAGACCTTAACACAAAGTATAGACAAATTGTATTTTGTTTAATGAACTGAAAGCCATTTCTACTAATTTCTAATTTATTTGAATTAATTTCAATCCATATTCAGTGATGCCCAAGGTACCCTACCTCAGGGGTTAATGAATTTTTTTTTCAGGGGGATAGGTAGGGGTAAACCAAAAATTTTAGGTGGGGGTCCAGCCAAAAAAATTTGAGGACCTTTTTCTTTTAATTTTTCTGCAAAAAAATGGGGAAATGGTTCAATCTTTGAAATAACTAGGGGGGAGGGTACCTCGAGCCTAAAAATCAGAGGGTGTTAGGGTTATACTTCTTCTTGGGCATTACTGATCCATAATTAACCAGAAGAAGAAAACAAAAAATGTTATTAACTTTTTGTGATACAATTGATTAGAATTGTTAGACAAATCCAAACAATTTCATGAGTTCTCACAAAAACTTTATTCGATTTATTGGAGTGTTTTGAAAGGGCTGTCGAGTCATCCATTTCCGAGACATAAGTCCTATTGGAAATAGAAAAGTCTGACTCATCTTTCTTTTCAACGTCTTGGTTGTTGTCATTTATCTTTTCCTCGTCGACTGTCTCTTCGATAAAAATGACTCGACATTTATTGTCTAATGGATTGTAGATCTGATCCACAGGACAAGAGGTGTTCTGATTGGGGATATGACCACCAGTTATAAAATTTGTATCAAAAGTTACTGAATTGTCGAAATGAATGGGCTTTTGATGTTCATAGAAGTTTTCCGACTGTGACGGACATAACATTGCATTTTTGTCATAACCATTACATTGGGCACAGAATTGATTCTTAAAGGCAGTCAATTTTTGCATTGTGTTGTCCTGCACTACCACCGGTGCATAAAATCGTGTGCAGTTTTTGACGATTTCAATAGTTTTATTTGCATTGATTTGAATGTTAGTCTTATACCAACCGATATTACACATCGAATAGACTTGTATTTGAAGTGGTTTTCTCTGAACTTTATTCTGTATCAAAAACTCAGGCGGTGATGGATAGTGAACTATAGCACATTTTTGCCCACTAGGAGTGGCCAAACATCGCAACATTTGATTCCAGGACTCGAGTTGTGTATCATTATTACAAAGCGCGCAATAAATGTTTCTGTAAGTAATAAGAGTGGATTTGTCGGTGACCTGCCATAAGAGGAACTCATCAGTTGGTAGTGATAAAAAATGTCCAGATTCTGATAATAAGTAGTCTTGGCTTTCATCAAAGCCTATATATTCACACATTTGTTTCACTTTTTTGTTTTTCCACTCTTCTGGGCATTTGGTTTTCATGAGCATAGAATAAGTGAATTTAGGGCTTATTCTCACGTTCAGTATCGACCAGTCTTTAAGTGGATTGGAGTGAACTAAAGGCGCGTCTAAACAACAGTCTCCAAAACTATAGCAATTTTGGTCACAATTACACGTCTCTAACCAAACGGGTCGTCGCGATGTAAAGCGATTTGTCTCTGGTGTTGAACTTATCGGTCCCACCGAACAAAAGTGATATTCATTACACACTAAAGAGTTGACAACTTTTGTGTACAAACAAAGAATAAAAACTAAAAGTCTGGACATCTTTTCCTTACTCTCGAATATGCAGTCAATGATTAAACTAAATAACAAATCAAAAGACCACTTTTAAAAAGTACTTTCAACTTATGTGACGGAACCGATCGCTTTTTGTAATGTGTTTTTAAAAACAGTTTCCGATTTGCATTTCCCGACATTTCACTGCTTTTACTTGTCTTTTAAATGTTAAGAATTTTGTTTACACTTAAGACAAAAAGTAATGGTTTGGTATTTACGCCACTAACCAAGATATTGTCTTTTACACCAACGGAACTAAGATTATGAATGTTTGTCAGGAAAAGTGAGGATTTGTCTGAATATTGATTTTATTGACTGTTTTATATGAAAAACTATAATTGACTGAACATTTGTATTGCAATAACCACTTTTACGCAGACATTAGTTCTTGTTTGTTAACTAACGATCTATGGGTTGGAAAGGATGTGGAAAAATATGAACCCGTCATTTCAATTAAACAAATCTGATTTTATTATTTTTGTGTCTTTTAAAAGGAAGATAAAACTAATCAGTTTTCAATAGAAATCAGACAATAATTGTTTACTGTTTGTGTGAACTCTAATATCCATTTTCATTGAATAAAGGATCGAGAATTTAAAAGTTTTTTTGAGCTGAAAATAGGCCATTACTTTGATATTTCCTGGGAATTGAAATATTTAATATCATTTGCTTTTAGGCTCTTTTTTGCCTTTCATATTACTGAAAAGAGTCCATTCAATTGACTACAAGTGAACAAAAAGTGAACAAATTTTCAATGAAGTAATTCACAAAATAAGTCTTTTCTTCAAATGCTTTTAGTTTGAGTCTAGAATTTAAATAAGAGTCGAAATTAGAGCTAACATTGTATTGATTTATTGCCATTACTTTTATTTCAAACCAATCATAAGTTGCGATCAAAGAAACTCCAAAATGAAAAATGAAACAAAATGCGAGAGAGAGAGAGTGAGAGAGAGAGAGAGAGAGAGAGAGAGAGAGAGAGAGAGAGAGAAGAGAGAGAATTTTAAGGAATTGTTTTATTTGATTTTTATGTCTACTGTTTTAAAACTCAGATCACAGTTCAGACTGAATAAAATCAAATTAGTTTAGGTTTCAAATGTAGTATTTTTGTGTGCTTTTTATATTAACTAATTATTTGCCCCTCGGTTGACAGCAGCATTATGGTACATTATCAGTGATGCCCAAGGTACCCCACCTCAGGGGGTATAGGTAGGGGTTCAGCCAAAAAAAATTTAGGACTTTTTTTGCTTATTTTTCCCAAAGTTTGCCAATTTTTCTCAAAAAAAACTTCTAAAGACCTAATATCTGTCCATAGACTAATGTGAGAAAATCCTTGGCTCAAGGGGGGGGGAGGGGGTAGTGTCAGAACATTTTTTGCCAAAAAGTTACTCAAATTTCCAAAAATATGCCGCCTCGCTTCGCGAGAGGGAGGGGAAGTCCAATCTTCAAAAAATAGGGGTTACCTCGAGCCTAAAAATCAGGGGTATTTGGGCTATATC
>JAQFXL010001467.1:0-11864 GCA_034693445.1 Edwardzetes edwardsi | reverse complement strand
AAATGCCACTCAATGTTAATCTCCTTATCATTGACTTTAATGTTTAAAATTGCTAGATGCAGTTGAATATTAAGCCGGAAGGAAGAATAACTTTTAGAATCAAAGCTCTTAGAGCCAGATATGCCATTCGATGATGACATGGTCATCAATTTTGCAATTTTCTATAATCTTTCTATTAGACCTAGCACCCTTTAAATTATTTGATTTATAAATAAAGTGAAAATTCAAATAAAGTGGTAAACAATAAAATAATCAATTCTTTTCTTCCAATTTATTAATTATCACAATTAATATTCCCTTGCTTGTGAATATTTTTTCATAGATTTTAAAACTTGTTTGAAAATTGACCATAGCAAAAATAAATGTCCAATGATAACCAGAAAGGTATGAACAAAATGGATACCGAAACTGAATTTAAACTCAATTAATTTTAAATGACAGGATTTAAACTGAATTTAGCACAAAAATATTCGATTCGCCTATCCTTTACCCAACCCTTTGATTTTTGCTATAAATCGCTAATTTACCCCCTCTTTCCTGAAGTCGAAGAAATTACTGATGTCTGATTGCAACTGTTATTGTATTGTATTGTCAAGGTATTATAACCTTCAATATGAAACGTAATTATGAGTTCAATTGAGATATTTTCAATATTTTCTGAAATTGTTGTCAGAAATTGAATTCGAAATCTAATAAATTGTGAATAAGATCTGAGAAAAGGATGAAAATAGAAGTCATTTGGTTTGAAAACTTTAGTCGTAAATAATTTCAAATTTTGAAGACTTTATGCAATTCCTAATAATTAATCGATTAATTGATTCAAACATTTCGAGAATTTTTCAGTAATTTATGCAAAAATATAGAAAACTGATTGATATATGAGATATGTCCGCAACGATGACTTAAATGAGTCGATTATATCATTCAAATGATAACTTCTGGAGTCAATGGATTTGAAAGTAATTCCGTTTTATTTCTGACAAAAAGTTGAACGACTCAGTCGTCTCCTCTAAAGTTCACTAAACAAACATTTTTATCTTTCATCTCCTATTCCGCAACTTTTTCTCCCAATTCGGCAAACAATTGTTGAGATGTGACAGCAAAATATAAATCACCCAAAACTCAAACATTGGCACAACTCCATCAGGTCCTGTACTCTCACAAGTGGACAAAAAAGACTATAAATCAAACTTTGATCTAGTTGAGCTTTCAGTTTTATGCAATTCATTATTTTTCAAAATTCTTTTTCAGATTTGACAGAAAAATCAAACAAACAGTTATACTACACCCCAGGTCAAATGGATAGGTTTGGTTGGTATCTCTGGAAGTACTAGTGATAATTGAATGAAATCTGGATATATTATGGATATATATTTGATTATTAAATACAAGAGTTTAGTTCTGATCAGAGCACAGATATGTGTTTGAGGGCATAAAATACAAAAGTATAGCTACAAATCGTTTCAAAAGGATAGGTTTGGTAGCGACAGATCACAATTTACATGAGAAACTCATGGCTTTTTCAATGTGTTTTTCGATGGGGTTTTGGTTTGAGGTTATTTTTGTATAACTCAAAGATAATTTAATTTGAGCATGCTCAATCAATTGGTGCTGGAATCCATATTCATAAAAATCTTGAATAATAAAGATATAAAAAAAAGCACAGATTTGTTTCAAACAAAAATATTTCATTGGTTTGACATAAATGTCTCGAATTTTGATTATCATTGATCATTGATCAGTGTAGTTTATTTTTTTCTTCTTATTAATCAGGATTAACAAATTTTAAATCGTTTGCGAGGATTTTTTATTATCTCAATCAAGATTACAAATCTATCTTGATAAAACCAAATATTAATTAGAATTAGATTTTTGACAGCTTTGCTTTGAGGTAAATGAATTTAAAAACTAGCTTACTCACTCTCACAAATAAAATGCGGAAAAGCTATTTCTGCTATAAATCAGCTAAAATTAAAATGAACTTGGACTCTCAAACAATTGAAATCAAATATTTGATGAAAGAAAGAAAAAGAATATGAATTAAGTTTCTATAAAAATAAGAAAATGACGAACTCTTTGATGATTTAATGGAGAGGTTTGGAGAGGTTTTGCTTCAATTACTTAATGTATTTCTGGAAAAATTCAATTTAGAAGAAAAGTGTTTATAAATAGAACAAAAATTTGAATCTTTTTTGTCTTTTACAACAAAATTCATTGAAATCAACTACTTTTTTGAGCACAACTCAGACTCATTAACAATGAAGCTTTTGTTTGTTGACCCAACTCCTGGACTCGACTCCACACTATTTTTGTTTTGATTATATCTCAAGAAAAGTTTGTTGAATGGAAATCATTTAACATTCAAATTCATTGGACTCATAACTAAATCTAATGCACTTTAATTAGTTATTTTGGGAATTATGGGAATTAAAAGCGTAAATAATTGATCAGATTTTGCCACTCATTTTGTTTGTTGAAAAATTCAAAATATTTCGCTAAACACTCATTATTTAATTGAAATGATTGACTTAAAACTCATCTGATTTTATATTAATTTTGACACAAGTTTTGATTCAATTAAGAGAAAACATGATTTTAATTGATTTAATGAATTAATTTGTGTCAAACTTTTTATTGCAAATTCAAACTCAAAACTTTCAAGAAATTACATTAAGAGCTGATTAGATAATACTTTTGCCATAAGTGCAATAAGTAATGTTCAAGGTAGCACTATTGCTTCATGACTCTTACTTTTGAGAAACAGGAAGTTACCTCAAAAGTGAAAGAACTCGCGATTAAACAGAATTACTTAATCGATATAATACTGAAATTAAGAATTGAATGATCTTTTAGAGTGAAAAATTGCTGAAAATTTGTAACATGTTCTTGATAATTGACTTACTTGAAGCCAAAATCAAAATGTTACCCATTGTTTGGTTCTCACAGTTAGAAGAGTTGGTATTTCGGATTTGAATGCAATTATTTGATAAACATTTATCTCCGGGAGAATTGTGTAAATCAATAGATATTTTATGAATATTTGCTTTTATTCTAATGAAAACATTTCGCGAGTTTTGACAATTGAAAACTTTTAGAGATCAAGTCAATGAGAGTGTGGGAGGGGAGGGAGAGGAGGATTCGGTTAAGTCTAACCAAAACAAGGCGTTGAACTTTTGCACATTTTTTTAAAGAAATTCCAGAAACTGTTTATAGACTACAAACTTATTTCAATTAAATATTCATTCTTTTCAGATGCAGTCCAGATATAACAAAACGAGTGGTTCGAGCGCTTCCAGTTTGCATTATGGCAGTGGTGGCCCCTCAGCCTTAAGTCTTTACACAAACAAAACTCCTACAAACAAAAGCACAACTTCTGGCTATACATCTGATAACTATTCGAGTCCGTCTTCTTTGCATTCATTGTCGGGTTATATAAGCGATATAAACCCCAGTCATGTCCCCAAATCTTCCTACCAGCCCAGTACTTACGGAAGCAGTTCAGGGGTCAAAGCCTACTCTTCCTATCCATACTCAAGCACAACGATTTCTCGAAATCTATCAACAAATACCTCACGAATGTCATCGACGTCTTACTCGTATAACAACGGTTACGCCCGAAACCTGAGTCCTAACTCAACAAAGTATGTGTCATATAATAGCCGATCGAATACACAAAGCACTCACTCTAACCATCAATTCGATAGTAATAACAATAAAGATAGCGATGAGATGAGTGTCACCAATAAAGCGCCGGCAGATTTCACATCTGACTCAGAAGAAGACGACGACACCAATGAAGTGGATATGAGAACCCACACAAATGTGATCGTCACCTCAAGATCCACTTCACCGAATAGGACGATCACTCGTCAAAGACTTGACTCCATTTCCGCGACTCAACAAATAATTCGACCGAAAAAAATAGTTTTCGGAGTTTCAGTAAAGAAGTCGACTCAACAAACTCAGGTCAACGAACAGGACTTGAAGGACAGTCTTCAACCTCCAGTATTACCGGTAGGGTCTCCTTGTAGATCACTTACACCGACATACACACCTACCACTGCACTGAGTCCAGCAATGACTCCAATACACTCTCCCTCTCACTCTCCATCACCGGTCAGAATGCGTTATGGCTGTACTCCAAACAGAAGACAGAATAACGACTCGAATTACAATCGCTATTCAATGCCAGTGATTAGAAGCCCTACCTGTGCTGAGTATTCCAATTACAGCTCAATTTCTGATTCCAACACTCACACAGAAAATAAGGTATCAGCACAACCTTTACAGCCTTCCTCTTCAAATGAAAAACAAAAACATGCAAAAGATAACTCTTTGGAAAGTATACCCGCTATTAATGAACCCAAAGCTGACACAAATGGTGAAGACGATAGCTTTTCTCAAATAAATAGCGATCAAAATAATAACAATATTTCTCTAACCGATTCAAAATCTTCACATAGAAGATCATTGACCAGGTTATCTCCTTCTATTATAAGACGTAAAAGAAGCCAATCCCGTGGAAAACTGTCCGGAAGATCTCGCAGTAGATCCAAAGAAAGATTTTTGGACAGAGAGGAGTCGTCGAACACTTTGACTACAAGTAGTGACGACGACGACAATCACAACAAAAGCGGATCTGATCGACACTCGAGAGTACGGAAGAAAAAGAATTGCAAACCCTTTGAATTGAATAAAACAAATCAATTTGAATATAAGGAAAGTCCTGAAGGTATTTATGAACTCAAACCCACACAAAACGATTGCATATCAGTTAAAAATGGATCCGCAGAACCTCTGAACAATGAAATTGTTAACAATGGGAGCCGTCGATCTTCAGACTCGACAGCTGAGTCCTCGTCCAGTGCTGAAAAAGTAATAATTAAGAGACCATCGCTTAAATCTCCAGAAGTTGGAACGACAGTAGTAGTGACAAAACTTCCGCCTAAAATAAAGGACCCGTACTCTACAGAAACAGAATGTGATGAAAGCGAATTCGTTGAATGCGAGTCCGATATGGAGAAGTTCCGGTCATCCATAGCGGTAGTAACTGTGAAAATACGAACTCCTGAGCCATTAGTCTCAGAAAAGACGACTGAATTGACGCGTAAGTCATCGACGGATACTTCGTCTGAGAGTTCGGATAACAGTTCGAGCAGTAAAAGTGTGAGACTTAATGACAGCCAAATTCAAACGATAGAGAATGTGATAAATGATGAAAAGGATGAGACGAATGAGAATCCGACACAAAACAAAAATTTGCGATTCATTACAAATTTTGAAGAAAAAATTGAATCAAACGATAAGTCTTTGGATATTCCTATTCGTGACAATCAAATAAATATTTTATCTGATTTTGAACGCGAGTTAGTTTGCAGTCAAAGAGTCGAGTGTTTGCCGTTTCCTAAAGAAGATAATGACATGAAATTCAAAAATTTTGATTCAAAAGACGTTTGTTTGCGTGATTCAGGATTTTCTGAATCGTCTACCCGTCCGGACTCGCCCTACGATAACCTCAAACCAATTGCTATTTCGAACGAAAATGTTTGTAGAAATGGAATGAAATCTAATGAAAGTGTTTCCACAGAAAAACAATTTATTAGTGAAGTTAATGACATCGACTCCCTGTTAACGGATCTCAACGAACACTCTTTTGGAGAACTCGAGAGAAAATTTCAAATTCAAAACAAATTTCCCGTTAATTACCTCAAAGATGAGGCGCGAAAAGATCTTAGTCTTTTCATCAGCAAATGTCAAGATATCGACGAAATGATTGGCCCAATGGGACCGACATCTCCTCTTAGTCCCAATCATTTATCAAACTTTAATTCTCCTGCGTTTCAAAATTTCAAACATATTGACGAAGAGGACGACTCAGTTGCTGTGGACGTGTCAGATGTCAAAGTTCATAACGCAAAGGCTATGAAATCCACTGTAATTTTACACTTATTTTTAATTTACTTTTCACGACCACTACATCCTTCTGAGTATCAATTCTATTGCCCCCACTCTTCCCCTGTTATACGGAGATATATGCATAAGCTAGTTAATTATAGGTTTGCTCAAGTAATTATACATGTAAATGTTTAGTAGGGTTTGGACAGCGTTTAAGTACTCAATTAGTCCATATCTGTGGCACATCAATGATTGAGAATAAAAGCCAAATATAATTCAGCAAAATTGAGATATCCTTCCTCTTATTATTCAGATGATTTCGGTTCAAAGATTGTATCCATTAATTGAGTCTATCGTTGACTTCAGTAGTAATGAATTGCTTTTTATTAACAGAACCAGAATATAAAGCTTTAAATTGTTTTTAATTGATGGCAAAGCAATGTAGTCGTCGGTGATCTGAATAGCTTTCTTCGAGCACTTGTTTTCCTATTTGTGTCATTCAATTCACTTATTTTCTATTTTTTGAATCATGTTTTTTAAGGTCGAGGCCTATACTGAAGAAATTGATTCGAGCGCTGTCAGGATCAGAGAAAATAAGGCACTTTCTGTACACTTATCTAAAATTACTGAAGAGATCGAAGAAGATTTCAATCAAATTCTTGTCACCAGAATGTATGAGAAAAAGACAAAAGTAAGAAAACAATTTTAATGATCATAATATTGATTCAAATCAGAAATCAATCCATTTATTTGATTTGAGTTTCTTAAGTCTAAACTTTATTTTTGATTACTTAATACTCTTTTTTATGTTCTCACTTAATAAATCAGTTGAGAGGGAGAGAGAGGGAGGGAGCGGGAGAGAGAGAGAGAGAGAGAGAGAGAGAGAGAGAGAGAGAGAGAGAGAGAGAGAGAGAGAGAGAGACTGCCCACACTTTTTCAGTTTACTTTGAACATTCGAAAAAATGCTTTTAATCAATCAGATCTGTGATGAACTCTTCAATAAGAAAAATCGATGGTTTGAATGAATAACTGAATAAAATTCAATTTAATATAAAATTGATAAAAAGAAATTCATTCTTTCAATACATGAAATCATTGAAATTCTTTAAAATTATTTTTGAGCTCAAAATTTCTTTTTTCAAGTTCGCAAATCTGTGAGTTTCCCTATTCTTGTTTACTCACTCAATGTAGTTGTTTGCTATTTGAGCCTAGCTTTGAGAGCTTTTGAACTGTGTCTTTACCCTTATTAAGTGATTCTGTGCTAACTTTATTCGCTGATAGTATTAATTAATATTAAATAAATATAACCCGAAGTTATTATTATATATTTTGGTGAACGCATTGATTAGCATAAAAACAGTCAAATAATTAAATGGAAATTTAAGTTTTTATCAAAACTCAACGAATAATTATAATCTGGTTTTAATAGCGGTATTTACTGAGCAATAATTTGCGAAACTAAGTCATACTTATTGATGATAAGACCGGAACATCTCATCAATGGGTTACATATTTTCTTTATTAAACCAGTGAACAGAAAATCGTACTCTAATTATATTTGAAGACCTATTTTTCAAATTATTATAATTTTAAAACTTGAAGAACTGTTTTAACGAGAAAAGGCTTTACTCCTTTTGAAATTGAGTAGAAATATTCTCTTCAAAGTTTTGACACATTTATTATTAATGATATTTTGCCTAATTATCGACAAAACTAAACATTCTTTTAACACAAACACTGATTTCATTTTGAAATATCGATCGAGAATTTCGGCTTCAATTCTATAAATTACTTGAATTTCTGTTTCAAATCGATTGATAAAATATTTTGCCTCCAATTTAGTGAATAATTCATTTGAATTAATGGCTTAGAGTCAGAGATGAGTGCTTTTGATAAGTTTCTGATAAGTTTATAATTGTTTGCAATCCTTTATATTGTGAGCATATTATTATGCAATCAATTTATTTGATTGCTTTTTAATAATTAATGTCTAAAATTTGAGATACGCTTTGATTTGTATAATTTGATTGCATTTCACTCTTCACTCAATCAGAATATGATTTGAAGTGAAACCCAAATCATATGCTATTAGAAAGAGATAATGAGTACAAATCACTTAATTGGTGTTGTTTTTAGCCAAAAAATGAAAGTTTTTGGGGTTTGTTAGTCAAATGGCTATACATCTGTGAATAGTGTGCTCACAAATATGCGAGAGGAATGACAGCCATCGATACATTCGACTGGTTATGCCTTCAAAGCAGAGTATCATATAATAAACGTGATGTAGTGATGAAGTGCTACTAACTTTCATTTGCAAATTCTTCCCTATTTTAGACTCAATACAAGCGATTCCTTCAAAAGTTAATCACATGGTTATAGGTTTTTCACTTTTTCCACACTTGTCTGACGAGTTCAGGGATCAGAATCCCAACTCAAAAAATAACTACTCAGCCACAAGAAATACCTTTCTCAAATCAATTTGCATTTAAATTTGTATGCACTTATTTCTTTAGTTACTGTCCATAATTTACCACGAGTAATTTTTCACCAATTTAATGGATGTAACGCTTATTCAACTTCATTATAAAGTTAATACTGAAGTCAATATAGAAATCAATTAAGTTTTATAAACCGTTAATCAGTGGTATGTTTGGCCACAAAAATTCAAAGGCATTCCACATATTTCGGTGCTTTCGTGTGTAATATTTGATGATTTTTTAGATCTGAATATTCAATGAATATGACATTTGATTCAATTCTAAGTCATATTAGAGTCAGACCACTGAAGGCCCGAATGATTTGTCTGTGCTCTCAGAGTTTGGAGAACTGGTCGGACGGGTTTAGATAAAGGGAAGAGAAAAAAATGCTGAAAATCGTTTCCATCAAAATTGAATTGAATTTCTTTGATTCTAAAAAGTGTCAAAACTATATTACAATAGAGAAAATGGAAAATATTTTCTCTGAGTTTAATGATCTGAAGACTATTTGATATGAATTTCTGAAACTAATTATTAGTATTATTAGTATTAAAATTCTTTATAATTATGTTTACAATTAATTTGAAATTTACATTAAAAGACATTTACATAATAATAGTTAATGTATTCAAAACAATGACAAATCATTTCAAGTGTTTCAGTCATATAGTTATTTGCTTAGAATTTAGAAGTTGTGTGTCGGGAACACAGCGTGTAATTAAATTGGTCACCTTAATCATTTTTTAAACTTGGCTTCAGTTGCATGAGAAAATTTATTCATTATAATCAATTTTTTAAATTATTAATGGTCTAGAACAGTCTCATATCAAAGTATGCGTTAAATCACACGTGAATTACAAAAACCTCTAAATATATTCTTCAGAAGAATTTCAAAATTGGTTTTCGCACTGATTTGAAAAATAAGTGGAAAAGACATCACTTTTTATATAAAAGCCATAAACACTTAAAATGCCTTAATTTCGAGTAATAATAAGAAAAGGGTATAATTTTCATGTATTTATTGCTACATATCTTAAATTTTTCAATTGTGACGAATTTGAAATTACTTTTGAAAAATCATTTAAAATGACCAAAAAATCAAATTCTTTTCCTATGAATCGTTTTCGATTAAATTCCTGGATATAATTGAGATCAGAGTAGCCGGGGTTTAGGGCAGGGTAGAGTCAAAATATTTGCTGGCTTTTTCAACTCAATTTTCTGCTGTTATGATTGTGGTCCAGAGTATAGCGTTTTAGATAGAATTTGATTTCTAAAATTGACGGAATGTCGCTCCCCTTCAGCATCCCTGAAAAAAATTCAATTTGGGACAACTTTAAAAATAGGAATTTCTAATTATGAGTACAACCTTGTATAAAGTAATTTCCAAAAATTGAGATATTGAATATCAAATTAGTTTAGCATAAAATTATTAGTAAAAAGCTTAGAAACTTATGATGAAAGAATTTCTAATCTGCACTAGCATAAAAAAATAGAGATATTGTTATTTTAAATGTTATAAACGACTCCCCACTACTCTGTTTGTGATATATTTTGTGAACAAAACTTTTTTCAGTCGATCGCAAACAGAATTGCAAAATAACTTCTTCTTGGAAACAGTTGGCAGTCGAGTCGATGACACATTTTGTTGGTCTGAATGCGACTGACATTAAACCACTTCTGAGAGAATGTGCGCTAAACCTGTGATCAACAAAATAGGCAAAGAATCCAACAAAAGCTAATTTTCTTTTCGCGTATAATCCTTAAGTAATGTTCAAATCAATACAATTAATCAATTCTTGGGATTAAATCTAATCTACTAAATGGAAATCAATATATCATCAATTGTCAAATTATACGAACAAAGTCTTAATGAATATTTATTGCAATATTTATTGCAATATTTATTGCGATACTTATTGCACATCAATCCTAAGAGAAAACAAATTTTGGCAGATTTTCCACATATTTAGTGAAATAAGGTTTTCTCCATGAATTGAGTCCTGAATCTCTGTTGAGCTCGACTTTGTTTTTAGATTAGGATAGAGATGAATGTTTACTGAAGAGTGATCTCTAAAACCAATTCACAATTTATTTTTCTCGAGACCCCAGACAAGAGTCGAATCCGGAAACTAAATAACCGGCGAATAGTTGTTTCAAAAGTCAGACCAAAAGACATCGAATTTATTGCTTAAGAAAACAATATTCGATGCAATCAGTGATTTCCAGAATTGCAAAAAAGTGACTCAATATTTGAATAATTTAAGTCTAATTTGCAAACTATTAACGATATGTTATTAACAAACAAATTAATAAGTCTTTGGTATTCGAGAAACGTTTTGAGCGCTTAATTAGATTTGTTGGTCTCTTTGCATACCTGTGTGACACTCATACACATGAATGGCCACAAATTCTGTTTTATCTTAAATTTTTGAATTATATTAAATGATATCAGTATTCGGTGGAAGTCGTCTCTAGAATCTGATTGATTCATATTTCGACCAGAAATGTCTTTTCAGACAATTTTTTTTTCATTATTTTTCTCAGAGTAAACATGTTTTCATCAAATTCTGTCAAAAAGTCGGTAAAAATATTTTGTATCAATTGAAAAGTTGGCCGATTCTGATCCTTGAGGGCCACCACAAACGCACAAATATAACTTAACGCATAATATTAGGGTACGGCTCCAAGAGTTGAAGAGGTGTTGGTTTGAAATAATTTACATAATTCTCTTTTTAACTGTTCTCTAAATAATTATTTTGAAAACAACTCAAAATAACTATTTTCCAGAAGAAAAGTATATTTTTGATTTGTTATCGGTTTTGACTTAAAATTAAACTCGAATTTAGCCCAGAATTCAATGATTTATTTCAAACCATTTAACTAAGAGATGGATATTCGACGCAAATTCGAGCCTAAGATCACAGAAATATCTTTTTCTTTATTTTCCGATTTTTATTTTTGTGCCTAAAGTTATCGAAATACAGTCTAACGCTTATAAGTAAACGCTAAGAAAATCGCTTACTTATAAATTAATTATTTATAACCGGGGATTTAGCATTGCAATCCTGACCATGGTCCTTTCAGAGACTTACTTATAAGTTATAACTTATAACAGAGTTTTTGTTTATAAGCGAGCTGCTTATAACCGAGTTACACTGCATTTGAGCTACATTTGTATTTTCCTAACATTTAGTTCATTAGTTATACGCAAACACGAGTTGAAATAGTTTTGGCACAAATTGTTTGATTAACACTTGAAGTATCAGAAAATATAGTCAATCAATGATTACGACTAATTGGAAAAATTCAAAAAACATCATAGCTTTCTAAGAGAGGAAATGGTGGAGAGGATTGCAATACACGACAAATGTTAGTTTAAAAGAGAAAAAATTTAAAACTCATGTAATATTAGATTATTATTAATGTTATTGCAGTCGAAATAAGTAAATATTAAACTCTTTTAATATTAAATTTTCAGATTTTTTCAGTTTT
>JAQFXL010001466.1:0-11864 GCA_034693445.1 Edwardzetes edwardsi | reverse complement strand
GTTATCTCACATAATGGTCAAGCAATTTATCATGGAGCACCAGGTTTGAACAAAAATCCTCTCAACTAACACTTGATGAAAAATAAACTTAGAAAATAATTCGCTAATCAACTTACCAAGATTAACGGTCGGGCCTGTCGTTGGAGTAGGAACTCCAACGACAGGTCCGACCGTTACATAAGTTATTAAAAAGATCAGTCAGAATATATACAAATTTATTTCAATGTAAAAATTACAGTTTAAAAAGTATCACTTTGGTATCAAAATAACCTTTTAGAAATAGATGCGAATTTTTGCTCTTTTTATTTTAATCTAGTACTAAAAATTATTTTAAAACACTTTTTTGTTTACCTTGTTGTGAATTTAAAACAAGATGAAAATTTATTTTCATCCATCTATTTATTTAATTCAATTTGTTTTAGAAAAACAAAATTTAAAAACTGTAAACTTATTAACAAATTATATTAAGTTTAAGCATTTGAAATCCTAATTTCAACCTGGGTGGCAATACAGTTTGCTGAGAATTTTTGCTGTAAACTTATCAACAATTTATATTAAGTTCAATCATTCAAATTTCTAATATTAACCTGGTCGGTCATATCTGTATTCTTTTAGATAAATTGGTAGAGCATCTAGCTCAAGTGAATTTATCTGTGCCCGAATTCCACAATCCGGCCGACTATATCGCCGAAATAGCATCGGGAGAACACGGAGGGGAATCCATAACCAAATTGGCCACAAAGAGGAAAGAGTCACTCTTGTCATTGGAGGTGACTGACAACCCTGACCCTAACTCGAAGCCCACCTCAAGCTATAAACTGAGCGCATTGTCTCAGAAACAGAAATATTCCAATATTTATCACCTTGCTATTCTTATCAAAAGACAAGCGAGACTATTGCTAAGAGAGCCGCACTTATCCTGGATCAGATTAATAACCAGTACGATCGTTGGCATTATAATGGGCCTTCTCTTTGGTAGTGATTCGGGAAAAGTGAGCGGCTGTCCACCCAGAATGGAAACGCTGTACACAAGCGATCCGACAGATTTGTACAAGAACTTCGAACACGAGCACAAGTCATTGACTGAGAACTTGGGCTCTTTGTTTTTCAACTGTATTTACCTCCTTTACTCGGGAATCATGCCTAACATTATGGTGTTCCCCATGGAGTTCAATGTAGTGATCAAACAGTACACAAACGGCTGGTACTCGACATTCACTTATTATCTATCAAAAGTAATTACTGATTTGCCCATCTCTTTCCTGGGTAAGTTTTTAATCAAAATAACAGAAACAAAATTAACTTGGTAATTCATTCAAAAGCAACAGCAATATACCTGGTTATTTGGTACGTACTGTCGGAACAAATCTGGGAATTTTGGAGATTTGCGCTCATTCTGGCCATTGGTCTACAAGTAATGTTGATCGGGCAGAGCATGGGTATGATGTGCAGTGCTGCTTTCTCTACGAACCCGGTTTCTGCTGCATATTTGGGTTTGTAATTTTTTTACCAAGAGCATTAGTTGAATAATTAAGTTTGAAACAACAACTTAATACAAAGTGGGATCAAAACTCAGATCATCGGATGTAAAGTTGAGCTTGATCCTCTATTAAATTTGCTATCATTTAAACTTACCAGGGAAGACCTACCCCCAAATATATAGGGGCCAAAAGACGCAAGATTAAGCCAAATTCGAAATTTGGAACTCGAGAAGCGTAATACAAAATTGTCAAGACTAGGGAAAAACTTCTTCAAAAAATATTCTGATTCGTAAATGTACCATGGTTGAAAGGACAATTAAAAAAATAAAGGTGTCATGGTTAAAATTTCAAAATAAAAAGGTCATTTTTAGTTTTGAGAAAATATTATTTTTTAAAAGACCTTTTTGATACGCAAACGTAAGCTTTTAATGTATATAATAGTACCAAATTACTTTTTCCGATTTGATTTAACCCGAAACATCTTTTTAATATGATCTGGGTTTCGATCCAACATTATATTGAGTTGTTGTTTCATTAATTATTTAGGGATAACCACTTCGACGCCATTTTTTCTTTTGGCGGGCTTTTTCGTTCGGTCAAAACGCATACCTTTCTATTTGCGACCCTTGACTTCAATATCGTACACCAAATACGCGTTCGAGTCTTCTGTGATTGCAATCTATGGATATGACCGGTGCTGGTATCCCGAGACCAACCAGACACTGGTGGCGCCACCCTGGCTCAAGTTTCTCAAGTCAATGACCGCCACAATGATTGATCCCAACAAAAACGACGAAGACCTAGATGTTGACAACGACCCGCAAGAAACAGAGCAGAATGCATTGCAAGATATTCTGGCCCTGTTCTCAGGCAGTACGGTCTCGACCAACACTAACGAAGGCAAATACCAGTCTCTGGTTATGTCTGAGTTCGAGTTCAGCGATGATATGCTTCCCTATAATTGTATTATTCTCGGAGTGTTTGCAGCCGTCCTACAAATGGCCGCATATTTTGTCTTTGTCTGGAAACTAAAGAAAACTCACTGAAAAACAATACCAAGAATCGAGAGTTTAGTATTTCCAAGGCTAACTAGTTTGTTACCAGGATACTTTTCAAAGTAATTCAGACAAAGTCTAAAAATCCAATTAATTATTATCTATTAAAGTTTGTTATCATATGTTGTCATAGATTTTATCGAAAAAAAAATTTAGTAAAAGTATTGTTATTTTTAACCAATGATTTCATAGAACAGATGAAATGTCACCTTTTATTCTGTGCCTCAATTTGTTTTTAAACATGTCTTTCAAAGTAAACATTGTCATATTTTTGAATATTCAAGCTATTTATTCTATTAAAAATGATCTTGGTTATGACTTTCGAGAAGTATCAAAAATTCTGAGCGAAAATTGTCTGAAAAATATCAGCGAAAATGCTATTCTGTGCACAAAAACATTTGAGTCCAGAGTTATGGCACTGAATGCGAAAGGAAATTATGATTACACCGGAGAGACATCAAAACAGAACGAATGCTGTTCTCTGTGGAAATGGAAGGACTGTATCGTCACATGTGTTGAAAGAGCGCCGAATAGTTGTGACCAGAGATCTGACCTCAAATATATGAGAAGATTCCCGAAGACTCGGAACTCCAGCATTGCGTCGATGTTTATCACAAGTTATTGCATCGATTACCTGGAAAACAGTGAAAATTGCGGCCCGTTTTGGACGCAATGGAAAATTATTCTGACCTCAGTTATGGCAACAGTCGGCGCCCTTATTCTGGGCTTCTGTTGTATGGATTGTATTCGATATAAGCATAAAATGAAAAATTTAAAACAAAACCAAATCAAAGAGCCAATGAATGAAAGCCAAGATACAGTTGTAACCAGGTTTTAATAATAAAATGAACAAGCTTAATTTATAATTCACATAAAGCAGTAACAATTGCTATGATTTGAAGAATGATTTCTTCTACCAGTTTTGGGTTTCTTGCGTCGCAAGTAGTAATAAATAGCGAAAATGAACTTGGAACAGGTTAATATGGATATCCCGAACCATAGGTTGACAATACTGGCCAAAAAGCACAGATATTCAGACAACTGTATTCGAGGACAGTGTTTATATTTGACAGTCATTCCAATCGGCAAATAAACTGTGATTTCAAACAATTTTTCTTCGTTTTTGACTTTCTCTGTGTTTTTCCACTTTTCGATAATTTTTGTCTCAAAATATTCATCAAAACAGTTGTCGTTTTTGCCACACTTTTGCGCACAGGTATCGGACATTAGCTTATCGAAGGTCTTATTCATAACAATTGACTTCTCACCAAAATATAGCCAGTCCTGAGTGTCCTCTGACACCGGTATATAAGGATGCCATCGAACATAACGGTTCTGGAAGTACTGTGCTTTGCAATCGACAATACAATCCGAATGGGATTTATAACCCATCAGATTATAATCATAGCAATGTGTTTCATAAGGGGATGACATCAATTGTGTTGTGGTCTTTGTGTAAATAAATGAATAACCTAGGTACAATATAAGAGATATTCGGATATTCTCTATTATTTAAGCATTAATTACAACTTGGTCAAACATACCTGAGTATTTATCATTGTAAATTTGCATAAAAGGCGACCGTCCACTAAAGATGCCCTCAAATGGCAACCATCTCGAGTGAAAGTTTATATAAATACCTTCCAAATACCTGTTGTTAAGAATGATCTGGAATAATAAAAACCCGTTGTCTCTGACACTCATGTCGTGATCAATACGAAAATTGTTGTCATTTTCACCGTTCAGTTGAGACAAAATTGTGAAACACTTTTCATCTCTAGTCAGGTATTGTCTGATTTCAGACAAATTCCTGCAATCGATGTACTCATCACTCATTCTGTCCTCAAAACCCATTGGCTTCATAACCAGACATGAATTAAACATTTGCTCTGGACTAATGGTTGCGCTCATTAGCTGTTCCCTAACTGGCAAATGGTGCAAATATTTGGTTTGTGTCCACTTAGAAGAGGTTTTATTGATCTCTTTGGGAAACTTTTGAGACAAATACTCATTAATTATAGTCTGGGAGACATTAGTGCAGATACTAAACGCCGGTATCTCAACAATGGACTCCTTCTCGAGCCTAACGTTTACATTAGTCTTATAACTGAAATACAAGTAACTAATGTCTAAGACTTGATAAACACATCCAATGATTAACACAATGAAGAAAATGGCGTTAAATAGAGTCAATTCGTAATGAAATTCTTTCATTGTTTTTGAAAACAATTATTAATTAATTATTTTCACAATTAAATGATTGATTCGTTGCTCACAACACAAGTCAAGAGTCATACTTAACACAGAATACTTGAGTGAAGAATACTTCTGTTTGAAGTTAATTATGCGTTTTGTGTGAAAACTCGGTGTTTACTCTTGGAATCACTTTTGGCCAAAAGCCTAATTAGTTTTGAAGTTATTTTTAAAATAAATTTCAATTTTCTACTACAAAACGGAATTATATTCAAAGATTTCTATGAATAAATTCTTGGTGTCTGAGCAAACTATCTGGGTCAAAGGTGAACGTGGTATATTTTTGAAAGCTTTGAAAGCTCTATCTATAGATAGTTTTGAAAATTATAGTAATGATGACAAACTTCAATAGATTATAATTAATTGGTTTTTATAGACTTTGTCTGATTTACTTTGAAAAGTATCCTGGTAATAAACTAGATAGCCTTGGAAATATTAAACTCTCAATTCTTGGTATTGTTTTTCAGTGAGTTTTCTTCAGTTTCAAAAAGAAGACAAAATATGCGGCTATTTGTAGGACGGCTGCAAACACTCCGAGAAAAAGACAATTATAGGGAAGCATATCATCGCTAAACTCGAACTCAGACCTAACCAGTGACTGGTATTTGCCATCATTAGTGTTTCACACTTTCGTTTTGAATTCCATTTATTGCAAAGGATGTCATTAATATAATTTATCATTTTTCAGATGATTAGGCGAAAGTGTCGGCACTTCAGAACCCCCTCTTCCTGGAAATGATGACAATCAATAAACTAGGTTATTTATCAATTGACTGACGAATATTGATTTGAATCAGGTAAAATAGATGTTTACCTCTTCACATTGATCTACTTGAAAATGCAGCAAGATCCAAAAATTTTCATTCGTATCCACTGACCTTGATCGTTAAGTTGTACTTAAATGACAAGAATGTTATCTATCTACTTCAAAAAAGCCAAAATAATCTCAAATTTTTATCATTCGATGGGATAATACTAAACATTTAAAACTTGAAGAAAAACAAACCAATCGATAAATTCTATAGAATCAGAAAAGTTGATCAAGGATCAATGTTATCAAGGACAAGAAACAGTATTTAATTCCGTATAGAAAAAGTTTTTTAGTCACTTTGATTTCAGTTTTGTTTTTTTTCAAAATGTTTTTCAAAAGTCTATTAGTTTTGACTCTTTTGTCGGCCACACAAGTGTTGGCCAGAGATGACGGGTTGGTCCGAACGCCACCAATGGGTTGGCTCTCATGGCTTCGATATGCCTGTAATATAGACTGCAGGGCATATCCCAACGGGTGTATCAATGAACAGCTTTATAAGGCACAGGCGGACAGACTGGTGAAGGATGGCTACAAAGAGTTGGGCTATGATTACGTCAATATCGATGACTGTTGGAGTGAAATGCAGAGGGACTCCAACCATAGATTAGTGGCAAACAAACAACGCTTTCCCAATGGTATTAAAGCTCTGGCAGATTATATGCACTCCAAAGGTCTTAAGTTAGGAATCTATGGTGATGTCGGTCCCATGACATGTGCTCGGTGAGTTTAAAACCTAAATTTTCTGGATAATTATTGAATAAATGAATAATATGAATATATTTTGCATTTCAAAGTTACCCATCACAAAATGGAAAGAATGGTTCCAATTATTTTTCAATTGACGCAAAAACATTCGCCGAATGGGGAGTCGACTCATTCAAGTTTGACGGCTGTAATGAAGACCCCAAAAACTTTGATAGACTCTACCCCGAAATGGGACGGGCACTGAATGTTTCTGGTAATTTTAACTTCGTACACATCCATTGCAAACAATCACTGCATAAAGTTATCAAGTATAATCTAAACGGTTGAAGTATTGTTAGAATTGCGCTAAATTGGTTGAAATTATTCTGGAAAGTGTCGATAACACTCTTTAACAACTGTAATAGCTAGTTTTTCATACTAATTTAATTAAGTGGGTGTGCAAAGTGCGAAAGATGCTTGTTTTTTATAATTTGCTAGTTCTAATGATATTGTAACTTTTGAAGGTCGCAAGATACTTTACAGCTGTGAATGGCCACTTTACATGAGAACCACTCCTAACTATGATTCAATCTCCAAGACGTGTCACACATTCCGAAATGCCGGAGATGTGGGCGACAGTTGGCACAGCGTATCTGGTATTATAAACTTTTATGGTGACCACAACAAGGAGTTCATGAGACATAACGGTTCTATTAACCTAGTTCAATTAATATGTATTTACTAATCGATTTCTAATTTATACAGGACCTGGACACTTTTTCGATCCAGGTAATATTTCGTCGATGAAGAATGCCTTTGACACATTCCAGTATAACTTTGGTGAAATAAGTGCGATTCCAACAATACTTCAGCCGTTTAGAAAATAACTTCAAGCAGTGATTGTTTGTCAGCCTTCGTACAAATCGAATGCTTCTATTGTAAATATTACAGATGTAAGCAACCAATCCTTGGAGTTATGACCTGAACGGCTGAAGTATTGTTGGAATCGCACTGATATGGCTGAAGTCATTTTGGAAAGTGCCCAAAAGCTTTCATAAATTACTGTAACAATAGAATAAAATTCAAAATAAATTGTTTCATTTTCTAAAAAGACATGTTAGCCATCGGTGGATTCGGTCTGTCCTATGAGCAGAGCAAGACCCAGATGTCAATGTGGGCGATGTGGTCATCTCCTCTCATGATGTCCAATGACTTGCGTAACATTAGACCTGAAATGAAGAATATCTTGCAAAACAAAGCAGTGATTGGAGTTAACCAGGACAAACACGGCCTTATGGCTGAGCGAGTTATTAATAACGTATGACCAATGTATTCAAATTCTATTTTTCACCTAGTATAGTCGTTGATATTTTCAATTAACTCATTTTTTCAAACATTTCAGAATATCCATCAACAGGTTTGGGTAAAAACTGTAGAACCGGTTGTCAATGGTATCTGGTCTTATGCTGTTGTTTATATTGATTCGAGAGAGCTTGGTGATCGATATTATGTAAGTTGTAGGGTGAATTTATCAAAAATTATCTGACCGACAAGCTACTTTTACTAGATGTCGCATAAAGTATCAGATTTAATCCATGGTCTGAGACCTACAACAGAGTTCACAATCCATGACCTCTACAAAGAAGAGGGTAAAGAAGTACTCGGAACAATTAAAGCGAATGAAAATCTCTCGCTGAAAGTTTCCATCGGAGGCGCGTCTCGAATGGTTAAACTCATTCCCACAGGCATTCATTAACGACTGTAATGATCAGATTTAAAGTTTATTATTGTTATATTACTTGATAATAAAACATATACATTATTCTTGACAATAACCAAGTTAAAATTCAAATCATAATTAGTAAATAAGGGTAAACGACAGCAATTGTTATCTAAGCGATATCATCTAGCTCAATCGAAACAATATACTTTAGTATCTACATCTATATATCTGAAAGTATAAAAGAATACCTAGTGTTTGATAACCTTGGTTCTCTTTTGGTGAAGTCTGAGATTCAACTTGAATTTGAGGTACCTAGCAAAAATGTTTGTATCTGTGTCTAAAGAATCTGTATCAAAATTAATTATCTTTTTCACAATACCCAAACATTTTCTAAAATGTTGTTCACCCAGGGTAACCTTTTGAATAACTCGCAAGACGAATGCTCATTGGCCTTAGATCTAGCTCATCTTCAAACGTCACCCAGTTGATCAATCTGCTCAAGATAAAAAATGAAAGGTCAAGTTTATTCTTTAGTGTGACTTGAAAGCTAGTAAAGAACCAAGTAATTTTTCATTATCATTTACAAATTATCAACCTCTATTCATCCTTACCTTGATCGTTAATTTGTATTATATTTGTATTAATATGACAAGAATGTTATCTATCTACTTCAGAAAAGCCATAATAATCTCAAATGTTTATCATTCGATGGGATAATACTTATCATTTAAAAATTGAAGAAAAGCAAACCAATCGATAAATTCTATAGAATCAGAAATGTTTATCAAGGATCAATGTTATCAAGGATAAGAAAACTGTATTTAATTCGGTGTAAAAAAGGTTTTTTTAGTTACAATTGATTTCAGTTTTGTTTTATTCAAAATGTTTTTCAAAAGTCTATTAGTTTTGACTCTTTTGTCGGCCACACAAGTGTTGGCCAGAGATGACGGATTGGTCCGAACGCCACCAATGGGTTGGCTCTCATGGCTTCGATATGCCTGGATGACAGACTGCAGGACATATCCCAACGCCTGTATCAATGAACAGCTTTATAAGGCACAGGCGGACAGACTGGTGAAGGATGGCTACAAAGAGTTAGGTTATGATTACGTCAATATCGATGACTGTTGGAGTGAAATGCAGAGGGACTCCAACCATAGATTAGTGGCAGACAAACAACGCTTTCCCAATGGTATTAAAGCTCTGGCAGATTATATGCACTCCAAAGGTCTTAAGTTGGGAATCTATGGAGATATCGGCCCCAAGACCTGTTCTGGGTGAGTTTGAAACCTTGTTAATCAATGAAAATAAACTCTTTAACAGCTGAAAATAACTGAATTTTCGGGATAATTATTGAATAAATGAGCTAGCGAATATGAAAATTTTATGAATTTCAAAGTTACCCATCACAAAATGGAATAAATGGTTCGAATTATTTTTCAATTGACGCAAAAACATTCGCCGAGTGGGGAATCGACTCATTCAAGTTTGACGGCTGTAATGAAGACTCAAAAAACTTTGATAGACTCTACCCGGAAATGGGACGGGCACTAAATGCCACTGGTAATTTTCAATTCTAGTTTTAAATACCATTCTTGTGTGTTCGACCCACACCCCACCCCATTAATGCAAACTTGAAGTTTGTTTTGAAAATGTAAAAAATTCCATTGTTGCTTGGGTTTTCAAAAATTACAATTAATATTACAAAAAGGGGGCGGACTTTGATTTTTTCTACAAAATGGGCAAAAACTGGAATATGTGCTATTAATTTCTAATTACAGAGACTGGAGAAAGCTTTTGACGCTTTCCAAAATAACTCCAACCAAATATTTCAGTCAAATCGAATTTTTCTTTTGTTTTCAAACAATCACTCCATTGATCTAATTTATTACCTGAACAGTTGAAGTATTGTTTGAATCGCACTCATTTGAATGAAGTTATTCTGGAAAGTGTCTAAAGCACTCTTTCACGAATGTTTTTTGAACAAACTAATTCAGCATGCTTGCAAAGTATGAAAGTGCTTGTTTATTATAATTTGCTAGTTCTAATAATAGCGTAACTTTTAAAGGTCGCAAGATACTTTACAACTGTCAATGGCCACAGTATTTCGGGATCTATGCTAACTATGATGCAATAACCAAGACGTGTCACATATTCCGGAATGCCGGAGATGTGGGCGACAGTTGGCAAAGCATAGCCGGTATTATCAACTTTTATGGTGACCACAACGAGTTGTTCATGAAGCATAACGGTTTTATTAACCTAGTTCAATAAATATATATTTACTAATCGATTTCTAATTTATACAGGACCTGGACACTTTTTTGACCCAGGTAATATACCGTCGTTTACGAAAGCTTTTGGCCACTTTCCAAAATTCCTTCAACCATATCAGTGCGATTCCAACAATACTTCAGCCGTTTAGGAAATAACTTCAGGCAGTGATTGTTCGTCAGCCGTCGTACAAATGCTTCTATTGTTGACATTACATATGTAAGCAATCAATGCCTGGAGTTATGACCTAAACGGCATAAGTATTGTCGGAATCACACTGATATGGCTGAAGTCATTTTGGAAAGTGCCCAAAAGCTTTCGTAAACGACTGTAACAATAGAATGAATTGTGAATGAAATTCAAATTCAAATATTTTATTCACTAAAAAGACATGTTAGCCATCGGCAACCACGGTCTGTCCTATGAGCAGAGCAAGACCCAGATGTCAATGTGGGCGATGTGGTCATCTCCTCTCATGATGTCCAATGACTTGCGTAACATTAGACCTGAAATGAAGAATATCTTGCAAAACAAAGCAGTGATTGGAGTTAACCAGGACAAACACGGCCTTATGGCTGAGCGAGTTATTAATAACGTATGACCAATGTATTCAAATTCTATTTTTCACCTAGTATAGTCGTTGATATTTTCAATTAACTCATTTTTTCAAACATTTCAGAATATCCATCAACAGGTTTGGGTAAAAACTGTAGAACCGGTTGTCAATGGTATCTGGTCTTATGCTGTTGTTTATATTGATTCGAGAGAGCTTGGTGATCGATATTATGTAAGTTGTAGGGTGAATTTATCAAAAATTATCTGACCGACAAGCTACTTTTACTAGATGTCGCATAAAGTATCAGATTTAATCCATGGTCTGAGACCTACAACAGAGTTCACAATCCATGACCTCTACAAAGAAGAGGGTAAAGAAATACTCGGAACAGTTAAGGCGAATGACAATCTCTCGCTGAAAGTTTCCGTCGGAGGCGGTTCTCGAATGGTTAAACTCATTCCCAAATAATTGTTTGTTTAAATTTGTTTTCAATACAATTTGGAATTAAATGAACAAGTCGAAATTACATGCAAACAATTAATTGAGCATTGTCAATAAAAAATGATTGCTAAGAACTGTAATAAAATATTCAAACATTACTCATGTCTGTGGTAAGCCTACTTCCTTTCATCTTGGCAAGTCCCAGTTTTGAATATCGTTTTTGTTCAATGTTATACAGTTTTCAAAGAATGTCCTTGACACATTCCAGTATAACTTCGGTGTGATCAGTGCGATTCCAACAATACTTCAACTTTTTAGGTATTAACATCAGGCAGTGATTATTTGTCAGCCTTCGTACGAATCCAATGCTTCTAATGTTCACATTAAATACAAATGATTGCCATTACATAACATTACAATTAAGTTATCACCTGAATAGCCTATTGTTGACATAGGTTGAAGTTATTTTGAAAAGTTTTGAAGCATTCATCAACGACTGTAATGATCAGCAGAGCATTGACTAATAGGCATTAAGACTATTTTATCGGTTAAAACCTTGGCTCTAAGAATCAATATGCGTCCGAAT
>JAQFXL010001465.1:0-11869 GCA_034693445.1 Edwardzetes edwardsi | reverse complement strand
TAATATAATATGCAGTATACAAATATTTTGCAATTCAGTATTCAATAAACTAGCTAAATTACTCAAAGATGGCTCTCATTGAAAAAAATGTTCAGCCTTCCTATTGTAAATTGCAATGGTGCAATTACTTAAGCAATTAATTTTGACATTTAAAGGATCAAACTTTGAGATAATTATTTTTATGAGGAAAATAATGAATTAATGAGAATTCAAAGTATAAATATAGTGGTCAAATAGCCCGCATATCTTTTAAACTAGCTCATATTTAGAAATGATTGCAATCAATATTTGATTTTCGTTTCCAAAGTGATCGCAATTTCTTTATAAAAAAACATTGACTCAAATTTTGCAAAAAAAACTCGAAATAATATCGAATCTAATAATGATTTTCTTCATTCATTTTTGAGGCATATTTCGTGAATCCAATTAAATTTTATTACTCATTAAAACAAGGAATATATTCCTTATTCATTCTGTGCTCAATTATAACATTGTATTTGTGTTTAGCCTTGAGTTGAGAATACAAACTGAAATACATTTATATTGAAGTGGAGTTTCAATGAAAAACCGGAATCCCGTTGAGACGGGATGAAGTGTGAATAATTTGGAAAACGTTCAAGGTTGTTTCATCTATGAATCCAAGTCTTAAATAACTGTAGTGTTTACAGATCTATAATTATTTTTTATCGCTTGAAAAAAAATTCAATTTATTGAAGCACTTGACTGTCTGTCTGCGAATACATTTGTACTGAAAGTGTTGACTGAGTTTCACATATTTTTTATCTCAAATTTAAGGAAAAAATAAAGTATTAATTTTTTTTTCATTTTATATTTGAAATTGAGTTTGGTGATATTCTAACAATTCCTTTTTTAGGAAGTTGCAAGAATAATGTCGGCCATGTTAGAATTCGCGAAGAAAGTCGTGCTGGTTACTGGTTCGAGCAGTGGAATGGGCGCCCAAACCGCCAAAGAGTTTGCAAAACGTGGCGCTCAACTGGTAATCACTGGAAGGAATGCTAACAGAGTTTGTGAAGTCGCCAATGAATGCAACAAATTGTCACCGAATGGACAGATCGCTCTTCAGGTCATAGGAGACGTAACAAACGACGAAGATCTTAAGAAACTGGTCGACACTACAGTTGATAAACTTGGGCAAATAGATGTTCTTGTGAACAATGCGGGCGCAGGATCATTCTCTACTATAGACGATCCTAAATTAATCGAGGACCTAGAGCATATGTTCAAATTGGATGTTAGATCAGTGGTCAAATTGACTCAATTGGCTGCTCCTCATCTGGAGAAGACAAAGGGTGCGATTGTCAACATTTCGTCTGTCGTATCACTTAAAGCGGTAATATTTGCCATTTATTTATATTTGAATTTAAAATTGACATGATAATTTTTATTAGTACGGAGGCTGCGCTGCGTATTGTATGGCGAAGACAGCAATTGATATGTTCTCTAAATGTATTGCTATAGAGTTGGGTCCAAAAGGCATTCGCGTCAATGTTGTCAAGTATTCACTCATTTGAATGGCTTTAAATCGATTACTAAATAAATTTTCATTTATTTCAGTCCGACTGCAGTCAGAACCGGATTTCAGACTAATAGCGGAGCCGCTGATGTCTTCAACGGGTTTATGGCTCATATTGAGAAGTCGTGTCCTCTGAGAAAACTGCCCGATCCTATTGACATATCCAATGCGGTCTTGTTTCTGGCCTCAGACAAGGCTTCGTCCATCACAGGTGTTACTGTTCCCGTCGACTGCGGAAGTATTCTTTCTTAAGTGATTTTGGATTAAGGACATTTATTATTTGAATATCTTCGAAGAACAATCTTATGTGAATTAGGTTTAGCATGGTTAAATTCAACTAACACGAAGGGTATTTTCAATAATATCAATCACATTATGATTATCACAACTTTTTCTCTTTATTTTGAATATAAAATTATTATAAAACAAAAGTTCAATAAATTCTTATTCTGTGCACAAAATCCTTATCAAAATTATTTGACTAAAAATTATGGCTGAGTTTCATCACGCGATCAAACAATGAGTTAAAGGAAAGCCATTCCATCCATCAAACTGTCCGATGATTTATACTCTTATCGTATTCTCTATTTCTGATAAGTTTTATGATTTAGTTTTCGTCTAAAAAAAGACTTTTAGTTTTAATATCGTTTTGATCCGAAATTTCGCTTTTAATGCGATTATTGCATGAGAGCTAACATTTAATTGAAGCACCATGCTAATAATTCATTCAATTTGTCGAAGGATTACTACAAAATTTAAGCTAAGTTTTTAAATCTCTAATCTCTTGAGTCATGAAAATGAAGAGTTGGATGACTCCGGTATCAGTCGGAGTAAATCCTTTGATAGATTTCCTCTTCCAACTGATGTTGAATGGCTCCCAGACCTATTTTTCATTATTCTGTGCTGATACACTTGCTTGACCCACTCCTTCACTAATGCGTACCTTCAATGGGTTAAAAACTGAAGCAAAGCCCAAAACACAGCAAATTAAACCTAAACCACATATTTGATTGATTTTAGGTTTGTTTTACACCACTTTTATGTAACTTTGAATTTTTTTAATGAATTCATCCTTGAAATTAAATATTTTTAGTTTAGATAATTTAATTCATAGTTTTTATCGAAATTATTGCCTTTTCTGATGCTTTTTTATATGACTTTCCTTTGGAGAAAGTAAAGGCAAAACCAGACGTCTTCTCATCAATATTTTAAAATTGATCCTTCAAAAAATAAAGTAAGACAAAAAGCTTAGAACCTTTAGTTTCTTTGAAAAGCAAACTTTTGTGCTTGTTACAATTCTTAAATCTCTGTCTGATTCATGATAAACACGTTCCAGACTTTAGACTTAACTCATTCAGTGATAGATATAAGTTTCGGTTCATTTATTCAATAGTTGTGTCGAATCAGACATTTTTATGATCTGTTTATTAATATTACAGACAATAGTTGGATAACTAACTCAATAAAGACTACAATTATATAATAATAGTTAAATGACCGCAAACCCTATTATCATGTCTAATGAGGTTTCCTATCAGTTACTAATATACTATTAGTATACTCTTTATTCCTTAACATAAAAGAGTACAGAAATGATGCAACCAATCAAAGGAACTCAATCAGCAATGATTCCATCGATGCTGACGTTTTCAAAGCTCTCTCTCTCTCTCTCTCTCTCTCTCTCTCTCTCTCTCTCTCTCTCTCTCTCTCTCTCTTCCTCTCTTCCTCTCTCTCATCGTAACTAATTCTGATTCTTTAGATTCTGAGCGCAAACCACTCTAAAAGAGAGTTAATTCAGGCAGAAATAGATAAGAGTGATCAGAAGACAGTGCACATCATTTGCTCATCAAATGACCATCAATTGCTTCTTCAAAGATAATGACAAAGTTATTAATTGGAGTACTGGTGAAAGGGAATGGCTTTAGCTATTTGTTTCGATTCTTGTCATAAAAGTTTACAATAGATTAGTAAAGATTCGTTAAAATTATAGTCATTTGAAACTAACTTTAATTCCGATTCTTTTATAACGCAGTCATTTCAAAAATCCACTATAAAATTAATAATAATATCAGAATATAATTTGAACCATCAAGGACATTTAAAGTCAAATGGCAAACATTTAGGCTCTCATTGACTCTGGGTTTTGATATTAAGACCTTTGGTGAAGAAAACTAATTGAAAGCGATTAGAGATGAAAATAGTATTTTTTGATGTCTCAAAATATTATCGTTTTGGACATAAGAAGCAAATTGCAAGTCATTTGAGTCATTACCGGATAAAAAAAATGAAAGATATTTGGGATCTCCTATTAGTTTCAGTTGAAGTTTCACTGCTCTAATCGATTGATCATTTGAGACGAGGATTAATAAAAATTGATTTTGTTTTTATGTTCTGTAGTTTTGATTCTTGGTTTCACATGAAATTGCGTTACATATTCAGCAGTTATTTGTATGGAAACTAATTGAAAGCATTGCAGATAACAATAGAATTGGATTTTCGTTACAAAAGAATGAATTAAATTAACTGAATAGCAGTTATACCTCTCTTTCCAATAGGGATTCACAACACTATTGTATCGCTGGTTATAAATATGAGCAAAAAGAGTGGACTCTTATTATGATCACAACTTTTGATGATTGCAATGGAGAGCATCACTGAATCGCTATTATACTCTAATGCAGACTTTCTCCTCATTTGTACTAAAAGTGGGAACTTTGAACGCCCGAAGCAAGAGCATATTTTTGTCTGCATTAGCCGTAATGGCATAAAACGAGAGCCAACACTAACTAACAACGAGTCGGCAACAAATTTAAGTCATGCATCACATGAATCATATTCGCCAATATTGTGTCGCTCCTCGCAATTCAAACCCATTTCTCACTCTTCCTATCGATGTGTTAGTCAATAGAGTTTTGTCTGAAATGCTTATTAGAGATCTATTCAAATAGGAATACATAGAAATACATAGAAATACAGACCAAAACAACAGATAACGCCAACAGATAAAAGTTAGACTCAAATCGAGTTTACCATTAGTTGTGTCAAAAGATAAGACCAAAAGTTTTAAGTGCCGTTTAATTAGAGTTTTGTGATTCACTCGATTTAAAATTGAGGGGAGAGAGAGAGAGAGAGAGAGAGAGAGAGAGAGAGAGAGAGAGAGAGATTATGTACAAACCATTTCACTAATGACATCACAGTTTTAGATTTAATTCAAAAGTGAAAACCATTGCTTTGAGTCACGTTTTCTTCACATTTGGTACCATTTTTTTCAAATTGTTGTTAATTTTGAAGTATTTTATTTTCATAGAGATATTCAAATGATTTGTATTTTTCTCATTTGAGTGTAAAATATGAATAATAAATAGTTTTTATGATAAAAAGCATACATTCAGTGACAGCTCATCTCTGAATCGGAATCACAGTCTGTATGTGCCGTATGTTTGAACAAAAGTTTTTCGTTTGATTTAACTTTGATATCGAGCAGAATAGTTGCAATGGATTAACATTAGACCCGTCAGACCCGGAGCTTATGCGTCATACGATAGCTTTACAAATAGTTGGTAACAGAACTTACACTATATTATCGGTTAAATTACTTTAACAAAAGCAAATTTAAGCCCTATTTGTGGCCAAACTGTGCACAACAGCTGACGCTATGCCACACATATTCTGTGCAATTTGAATGTCAAATACAGATCCGCCACTTAAACAATTTCTAACTGAATATCAGACAACTGTGCCTTTCAGTTGAGTTGAAATGTTTCAAAACAACACTCAGTTCTCACGCATTGCAATCAAATTTGTGACAGAAGTAAACTTTTTTGTGAACAAAGAATTCGTTACTCAAAGTTTAGGAATCGATTTAATCAAAAACTTTATATTTGGAGACCAACTGCAGAATGTTTTCATCTAGACTCTGGTTTAAGTGACTTTGATATCTTTTTGAAGTATCTAGGTTATTCAGTTAAATAACAAGTTGAAAGTAAACAAACAACAGATTAGTTTTAGGTCTGATAGACTGGCTTTGAAAACAAGCGAAATGCAAAACTGCACTCCTATTGTATCAATTATTGCAATGTTTATCTCTGCTCTAACTGTTTGTCTGATAACCAAAGCTGAGGACATAACGTAACTGTTGTTTGGAGAACATTATATTTATGTTAATCCATGAGTTTAATCATCTAAAGGACAGAATCATTGAATGTAAACGAATTGCATTGAAATCCTCAACAAATTATACAATAGTTTAGAAGTCGTTATTCTGAAAATACTTCAAATAATGGTCACATAAATTGGATGTGAATTCTGTGCAAAACTCCTCAACATATATAATGAGAGTTCAATTTGAATACGAGTCCAATCATTATTGGTTCGTATCATTTGCCTCCACTCTCCCTCTCTTTCTCTGTGTTCTGTTAGCCTTCTATTCGTTGGTAAAGCTTTCGGAGCCCAGACTATGATATAATCTAATAGTTATGTTCTGACCTTTAGATTTAATGCCGAATACTTGTAATTCATATACGAATTCAACTCAAAAAATTAGCTCAAATACATGTTTTGGCAATTTATAAGTCACTCGCATTTACTTCAGTCAAAAACCCATTAAAATTTCAAAATTAAAATTATTTTTGCCTTTGGTTTATGAAAATCGATTCGCGAATACTTCAAAATAGGTTTGATTTCATGCAATATATTTATGTTTTCAAATCATTGATTTCATGATAAAAGTTTTACCGAAACAAATAGATTGCAAATATCTTTTGAGATCAAATGTTTTTGCCTCACAAATGAGAATATTTTTGATGAAATGACTTTCAGTGAAAATGAGCTAAAATACAGATCTACTTCTCTATCTCTCTGATATAAATTGCTGCTATCATATTCTCTCTCTCCCTCCTTCCCTTCATTACTTTCATTTTTGAACGCCTATTGTCTTGAGTCATACCTTGAGTCTATCAAAATAGGAGTAATGAACAAATGGTTGAGATTCCAGACATTGTATTTCGGAGTGTTTGAAATCGATTGAGTTCTGAGGCGAGAAATGACAGAACTTTAGTATTTTGAGTATCAAAGCCTCTCATATTGTTTTCTACGAAAAGACATTCAACTGTTGGCACATCACATATCAATTTTTATCTTATAATTCATTATTTTATTTAATATTTATCTTTAATTTATTTGCGATTCACTCATGAATTATGAAAAGGCCGTCAAATATATATTTTGCAATTTATTGTCAGCAGAAACGAAAATTGCAGACATTCTTCGCATTGGAATTGCAATAAAATATTTGATGACTTTTATAACGATATTTCCTCTGATCTCAAACTGAATTTGATTCCTGTGTTTACTATTTTTAATCCAAATGAAAATCTCCAGACATTTAATTCACGAAATTCTCTGAATTTCTTCCGTTATATTGAATTGAAGGTAAAAAATAAATCCATTCATGACTTTGATTATCATAAATGAATAATAGATTTGGGAGTCGATAAAGAATACGAAGGTTTGTCACTAAATCTTTAATATCGCACAGAATTAGAAATGACTTTTGCGGTGTTAGAGTCACTCCTATAACACAAAAGAACCAGTCATTCAATTCTCACTAAATTCTAGGTTTTATTTCTTCACATTCTTCTAGTTATTGAGAAATTAATGGATCAGATTTTATTCATTTTCAAATTGATAGCATTTGCAAAATTAACTCGACTTCTAAAAATAAAACTCAGAAACATCTACCACATAAATTCGTGGAATAATTGATTTGTTTGACCCAGCATACATTTTATAACCAAAATTTTCTTTGCTTATCCGATATTGTATTCATTACGAGAACTAATTATTTGTTTTATGTTTACTTATTTAAGCGATCATTGATTCGATAAAATTATGTGAATTGTGTTCGGAGTCATTGCACTCATATTGGACTCCATTCCTGTGCCACAACACATACGACCCCTAATTATTCAAATTATATTTATCTCTGAATTACATAAACTGATAAAAATATATGCATTTAATTAAATCAAAAACTCCATAATTCTTCGCGAAGACAGCGAACAGCAATTGATCTCAGATTCAGTGTCAAGACATTTGTCTGTCATTAATAACATTTTTGCCATTTATTAATCGCATTATATTTAATGCTTATTTCGCTCCAATTTCTTTCAATTTTCTCTCCGATTATTTCAATATATTTACTTAAGGCTATCGACAGTCGAGAGTAATATATCATATGATTGCACACATTTATTGCATAGCTCTTCAAATAAATTTGTTTCTTCTTGTACAAAAAGACCGTATAAATACACAATATATAAAGAGATATAACATGACTATAATTTATCAAGGAATCATTAATTTTGTCACATTTAAAATAATTAGTTGAACACAATTTATATCATATAATATATACTTTATTTTTCGTCCGTTTGTTTGTCACATCATTTTTTGTGGCAATTATTTACTTTCTTTCATTGAATGTAATTTTTATAAATTAATGTATAATATATTTTCATTTTTTCGTTATTATTATTATTATTTAGTTATCTGACTGACTGACTGCCCTCTCATTACTTTTTTGCGTTTGTCATCTAATGTGAAGGACTGCCTCTGGAGTGGAGCCTACAATCGCACAGTTATTCTCAACCGATATATTTATCAGTTATTTCTTTTAGTGTTGTTCTTCTCATCGCACGACATGACAGAGTTGAGACTCCCGATGACAGTTCTTACTGTAGTACTTCTGTCGGTATAATCGTCTTTTGAGTTTAGATATATTCTCTGAAATGATAGGGTTGTGTGGGTCCAGACTATGCGCTTGAAGGTAGTGGTGGAGTGCAGTCTTATAGTCGCCCTCCAGATGACAAATGACTGCTAAATTCAGATGCGATCGCGAAAGACTGCCGTCCAGTGATATCGCGATTCTGTAGCTCTGAATCAAATGAACATTTATTTTGTTTATATTCTGTGCCAAATGATGTCCACAACAATTTCGTCTTCAAAGATGTTCAACACATACCTCAGCGGCGCCCTGCCAGTCTCGTAGGTCACGTAGTATGTCACCATGCTCAACATACATTTGAGCACAGGTTATGTCATTAGGAGAGCATAGTGTCAGCGCTTTCACAATAGAATCGATTGCCTAAAGAAATAAAATAATGACTTATTTATGGCAATAAATATAAGAAAATTACAGTTTTTGTTAATATATTTTTGTGTCATTTATTCTCAGATCAAATAGATTTTTGTAATAATTCTTTCCTCGAAATTATTTCCTGAGATTAGATTCGCTGATATTTTTCATCGCATTTCTCCCCAAAAAATAATCCAATACTTAATCTTTGGATTATATTCAGAAGAAAACGACAGAAATTCATTGGTTTTTATATAAAGACATAGACATAGAAACCACACAATATTTTTATGCTGTGTTTGATGTGTGGTAAGAGCTCTGTACAGACAAATACATTTTATTTCTTTGAATGAGTCCCTGGAGGGCAGGTTGGGCTAAAATACTCGCTTTTTCCAGAGCTATGATTTCCAACTGGCACTGGGTTTGTGGACAAACACAAAGATTACCCGAAATCGAGGCAAATGATGTTCGGTTCACCAAAACACAAGTTTTCGGAGCTTTGCATAAAAGTCAGTCATAAAGGTTCTGATAAATTGCTTTCAAAGACTTTTCATTATTCCTTTTACGACAAACATTTAATTTGGTTCTCATTTTTATTTCTAATTTATTCGCATTTCTATCAACAAAACTAAACATAACTCTGGATTTTTCAATAAATTATTCAGTTTTCAAATATGGGGTTTTATGAATTCAATTAATATATTCTGAATATAATCTCTCCGATCCTTTGAAACATTTTTCTCTTAAATCTATTATTTTTTTGCCTGAATTTCGAATTTAAGTTAATTTTGTTTCAAAGCTTTTGTTTCATTGAATTCATTGGTGTTTAGAATCAAATATTTATGCGACTGAAGGATGAAATATAAGACTTTTGTCTGTGTTTTGTGAATACAATTTTGTGTAATTTGAGCCAATAGTTAGAATATATTCTTATTCTTACTTCAGTAGTCTTATTGAGTTGACTGTAAAGAATGGCCAATTGATGGTATGCGTCCCTATGACTGCTGTTGGTATTGATCACTGAGAAAAGCATTTGCTCCGCACGACTGAAATTCTTCTGTTGTATCAGTAGTTGAGCCTTGAATTCAGAAACAGAATAGAAAAACGAAGAAGAGATGAGTGAACGTCAATGACATGAATAGACACCAAATTATACTAATTGTCTTCCACTGAGTTCTCTATTTCTATGCCAATACATGTGCTCTGCTCTTACTGTGAGCTCATTTATTTTGTTATTCGTATTCACATTTTAAATCTAGTTAAATTTACAATCTAGTCTTCAATACACATAAACGGAATAAATCTAATTTGCTTTTCAAAAGTATTACAATTTTTCTCGTATTCCCAGAATCGGAATCACATGAAACACACGAAACAAAAGAAACAAAATTTTTGTTTCGTTCTTCAGTTTTACTTAAATTAAATTCAAAACAATTTTCTATTCTCTGAAAAAAGAATTTTCAGTAAAACATATGACAATCAATAAAAGTAAGAAAAAATACTTAAAGCATAAGAATTGTTAATACAGTTAATAGAGAAGAGAATGAATTCTACTTTCAATTAATTGCATCTCAAAAACGAATTTTCGTTTATTTTTTCATAAAATTTTCGTTTTTTTCTTTCAAATTTTTTATTAGTTTTTGGGATCTCTCTCTCTCTCTCTCTCTCTCTCTCTCTCTCTCTCTCTCTCTCCTCATTCAATATCTTTTTGTAGTGAATACCCGATTGAGAAACTCTGTTATAGTCTAATGATTCGCGTCATTGCTTTGAATTGAATTTTCTGTTTATTTCGAGTCAAATGCAAAGTTTAACTTCGAGTTAATGTTAAAACTGATATAAAGACTAACATCACGTCCAATACGACATAAAATCGAGAAATTGAGCAAAAAATATATTGTTATTTATTCGTTGAATTTACTTTTATCTTATTTCTGTTTCACTTCAAAGTTGAGAATAGACTCAAACTTATAATAATAGCATTAAATTCAGTGAACACACAAAACATACAATTTTTTGTTTCGTTTAAATGTTTTATTGATTTTCATTTTCTTCACTAAACTTAGAAAATTCAAAAAAGTTGTCTTTTTATTGAAAGTGTCTAAAAGTTTATCGATTCAAATAAATGCAAATTTATTGCATTCAAACTAATATTTAAGTTTAATCTAGCTTTCAGTCCACACAAGTGATTCATTCGGTGAATTGTTACAGCCAGGTTAGAGTCAGAGCACAACCATTCGAAATGCATACCTCCAGATCCTCTTTCTTTGTATGATTTTTTTGAATTTATATAACTTTATTTTATCCAATGTTTGCCCAAAATTTAGAAATAAATTTAATGCAAAGTAAGACCACAATTGAAATTCAGGAAAATTGGTGTTTGCTTTGTCTGCAAAATAGCATTCAGTCTCTGAATTGCAGACTGTATTCAAATAGACTCAATATTTAAGGCAATCTATTGAAGGAATAGACGATAAATAAAAACAAATGACATAAAAAAGAAACAATTTTACTATATTTCATGTTTTATCATAAATTGACTTTCATTTGAGTAAATATTATGTCATTTTGAGTAAAAAACTTTTGGTTTATTCCTTAATTCAATAAAGTATATGAAATGTCATTATTATAAACTTCTAGCTCTTATTTGTCTCTTTATTCAAACTTATTAATAGACTTTCAGTGAATTTTTTCAATAAATGGATAGAAAAATAATTTTAATATTTTTGAGTTTTGTTTCAACAAAAATTGTATGCTTTGCCCGAAAGCATACTTATAATGAGATCAGTATTCGTGGCCAAAAAAGGAAGACATCTTTCGGATCGAATGCAATATTTATTTTCTTATAATAATCAGGGTCGTGCACCATCTCTAGATCAAATAATTCTGGGCATCTCATCCAAAATTTGTTTTGATTTTTATGTCTGTTTAAAACAATATGTTTTCGAATCAAAAGCAAAATTTTGATAGATAAGTATCTGTCCATCCATTTAAATCTTGTTTAGGGCGGGAAATCTGGTCATCTCTGATAATAATGAATACGAGAAACTTTTCTAAAGAATTCTATGACATAAGCCTTAAAGAAATTTATTTTATTTAAACTAAATTTGAATCGAAAAATAGAAATAAAACAGAATTTCTTCTGAAGTAAAGTACTCTTTGAATAATCACTGGAAAGGATTAATATATTTCTTTACTTTTTT